>JASCZI010181723.1:7864-31102 GCA_036250425.1 Stylosanthes scabra
CGCAACTCTGCTAGCAACACAGAGCTGCCCACGCAACACCCAGAGGCTGCGCACGCAGCTTCCTGACGCTAGCAGAGCTGCTTGCGCAGCAAACAATGGTGCACACGCACCAGGCAGCAGAAAATCCTCCAATTTGAAGGGTAGAAGTGGAATTTCAAGTCTTTGGACCTAGGCCAAGGCCCTTTGAAGCCCAAATTCATTCTATTTAAAGGAAGAGTGGCTGAAGAACAAAAAAAGGCTAGACATAACACACTACCATTAGGTTTATTTCCATAGTTTAGATAGTTTAGGAGGAATTTGTGAGAGTTTCCCATCTCTCTCATTTAGTTCTTAGTGTTCTTCATTTTCTCTTCCAATTTTCAGCCCTCACTAGCCAAACTCTTTCATTTAATTCTTGTTTGAATGTTTGTTTAATGTTTCTCTAGTTTAATTAATGTAATCTATACTTGTTTCTTTCATCTCTTTCTCTATTTCTCATTTCTAGCTTTTATGTTCTTGTGTTCTTATTTTCTTGTTGCTGAAATTTATTTTCTTGTTATGATCTATTGCTATTTTCTTGTTCCTTTAGTGTTAATTGTTGATTCTCTTGCTCATTTACTTTACTGATCATATTGATTTGCTTTTTATCTTGCTATTTACCATGTTTACTTATTATGCCCACCAAGTGTTTGATATTTTGTCTCTTATAATTATGGAGTAGTGTTCTTGTGCCTTGGTCATGGGTTGAAGTGTGGATGATCTTAGCCACTAATCCCTAAGGATAAGAATGCGTTAAGGCCTGGAGTTAAAACTGTTCTGATGACGCTATGCCAATGGCAATAACGGGAGAACCTCAAATGAGACAGACTCAATTAGGTGCAAAAATCACCATGGTGAGTTCTTCCCAGTGACGCGGGATTTACTCGAGTTCTGTTGAGACCTTGGTTCTACGTTATTGTGTACACATAGGACGTTCGGAACGGGGTTAGTTCCCCCCATTCGACCGTTTGACAGAATGGATTTTGTGCCTTACGTGACAACCATTCATAATTGGGATTAGTGGTGATCATAGGGACACATTATACTTCAACCCAAGACCAAGCACCCCTTATAATCATCAGATCTATCTCTATTTTGTTATTTTTGTTCTTGTTACCGTTACTCAACCATTGTAACCCCAATATTTTCACAACCATTCACGAGCCATAATATTTCAATTCCTAGGGAGAATGACCCGAGTTCAATACTCAGTATTTTTAACTGGTTGCAAGCTCTGTGACACCTTTCTTGTTGACGAAACCCCGCTGTCAATCTCACAATTGGTTTGGATTCCTCTACAACATATTATCTGTTTTGAAAATTAAGGAATTCCGAACCGGTCGCGAGAACGGCCGCGGGGCGTCCGTCATTTAGCATCATCCAATAATGCTCCTGATGACTTTGAGAGATGAACAGAATAATTCATAGGTGTGCTGGCCGATTTTGAATCTAATAAACCATACTCTTTTAATAAATCAAGTGTATATTTCTTTTGATATAGAGCAATTCCCCTTTTGCTTCTAGCAACTTCCATGCCTAAGAAGAATTTTAGTTCCCCTAAATCTTTGATTTTGGATAATTCATCCAATTTCATTTTCACCTGTGTGATCTCTTCAATGTCATCCCCCGCTAGAACCAAATCATTAACATAAACAAGAATTGCAGTGAAACCTGTTGGTGAAGATTTGGTGAAAATAGAATGATCTGCCTTAGATTGTGAGTAACCAGAAGAAATCAAGACAGAGCATAACTTGGAGTTCCACTGACGACTTGCTTGTTTCAGACCATATAAAGATCGTTACAGCTTGCAAACCATTCCTGGCTTGGCATTCAAACCAGGGGTAGCTTCATATAAACTTCTTCTGGTAGATCACCATGAAGAAAGGCAGTGGTCACGTCGAACTGATGAATAAACCAGTTCTTACTAGCTGCAATTGCCAAGAGTACACGAAGGGTAGTCATTTTGATTACAGGACTGAAAGTATCAAAATAGTCATATCCATGTGTTTGAGTGAAGCCCTTGGCCACAAGCCTTGTCTTGTATCTCTCCACAGTCCCATCAGACTTGTACTTGATTTTAAATACCCATTTACACTCGATTGCATGCTTCCCTTTCGGTAGAGTAGTAAGCTTCCAGGTCTTGCTTTCCTCTAAGGCCTCAAGCTCAGTTTTGATTGCTTTCCACCAACAATCACTTAGGATAGCCTGTTCATAGCTCTTTGGTTCCAAATTTTTGGAAATTATAATGGAAAGGGCTTTGTGTGATTGTGACAGTGAATTGTAACTCAATTAATTGGAAATAGGATATCGTTTTGTAGTGGATGATTGGACCATGCTATCAGAGTCAGTGGTTTGCATACATTCATAACCTTCAAGGTATTTTGGCTTGTGTTTTTCTCTAAGGGATCTTCTTAAGAAAGGAGGCGGATTAGGAATAATAGCTTGGGAATCAGATTGACTTGGAGCTAGTAAACTAGGTGTGATGGGTAAGGTCGGTTGTGGTTGGACAGTGGTTGTGTTTGCAGGAGTGTTTGGTAGTGTATGGTGAAGGGGAAGTAAGTCTAAGGTATGGGAAGGTAATGTACTGCTATCAAAGACATCTATAGGATCATGATGATGCAATGCAGTTTTAGTGTCTTGATTAAAATTAGAAGTATGTTCAAATTGATCAGAAACTTGAGGATCCTGATAGGGAAAGGAACTCTCATAGAAAGTTACATTTCTAGATATAAAAATTTGTTTGTTATTGATGTCCATCAAAAGATATCCTTTTGTTCCTGCTTTAAAGCCAAGAAAAATGCATTTCCTTCCTCTTTTATCCAATTTCTTTCTATGTGCAACTAAAGTTGAAGCAAATGCAAGACATCCAAAAACTCTGAACTGTTGAATGTCTGGCATTTTATTAAAGAGAATCTAATAAGGGCTTTTATTATTAATAGATGAACTAGGCACTCTATTGAGGATATGTACAGCATGTGCTGTAGCATATCTCCAAAACACTTTAGGAAGATGGGCCTTTAAAATGAGTGCTCTAGCAATATTTAAAATATCTTGATGTTTTTTTCTACAACTCTATTTAGTTGAGGTGTCTCAACACATGAAGTCTGATGAATTATTCTCTGTTTTTGGTAAAAACAACTCATGGTAAATTCAGCCCCATTATCAGTTCTGATGTTTTTTATTTTTGTTTGAAATTGTGTTTCAATTAGTTGCACAAATTGTTGGATAAAAGAAGGAGTATCACTTTTATTTTTCATGAAAAATAGCCAAGTGAACCTGCTCTTGTCCTCCACTATAGTTAAAAAATATTTATGGCCAGCAAAAGATGGGATTGAAATAGGTCCCCAAATATCCATATGCACTAAATCAAATAGATTTTCAGACTTTGTTTGGCTCAAATTAAAAGGCAATCTTTTTTGCTTTGCAAAATGGCAAGATTCACAAGGCTCATTGTTTAATGGACATACAATAAAAGGATAACTCTTTTTCATTTCCTGTAACCTATCAATAGAGATATGTCCTAACCTACAATGCCAAGTTTCATGATCTATAGTATCTGTGACAGCAGCAGCACTAACTGAATTGTTGGTGTTGACGGGTTCTCTATTCTTTGCTACTCCTAAGTTGTTGACACAAGTTTCTTTTGTATTGAAGATATACAAGCCACCCCTTTGTCTAGCATGACCAATCATCTTCAAGGAAAGGTTGTCCTGTATCTCACAATGTGTATTGTTAAATAAAAATTGACAAGGTAAAAGATTAGTTGCTTTGGACACTGATATAAGGTTAAAACTGAAAGAAGGAACATATAACACATTTGTAAGACAAAAATCAGGGGTTAAAATTATGGTTCCACTAATTGTTGCAGTGGTCTCAGTTCCATTTGGACATTTGACTAATACAGGATCAATTATTTGATGAGAGTGAAAAATGTGAAGAGAAAACGTGACATGTGCATTAGCACCAGTGTCAATTATCCAATCATGTGTATGTAAAGGGATGTGAGAAATGGATAAAATATGATGTATACCTGCTGAAAGGAGCTATCACTGTGTTTATGGCTTGTGTTTGAAGAGAGCTATGAGCAGGATCACCTTTATGTTGCTGGAACAAATAAATCAATGCTTGCTTCTGCTCTTCGGAAAACAAGTTGTCTAGGCTCTTACTATTCTCTCCTCTTGAGTTGAACGCACATTAGATATGTTGCCTTCTCCACATGTTTTCTCAGCAATGATCATATTATTGACAGTTGCTGTGCCAAATCTCTTTTGCAAATGAGGAGGAAATCCATGCTTATAGTAGCAGGTCTCTATGGTGTGTCCAGCCTTTCTACAATGAGAACAACTTCTCAACGTTCCTCTTCCACCACCATTTCTGCCTTGGCCTCCTCGACCGCGTACACCTCTGCCACCACGATTTGTGATACCAGAATTTGAATTGAAGGTCTTACCAAACCCTCTATTATTTTCTTTGTCAGTTCCTCCCACATTCATAGCATTAACCAACACCCTTTCTTCATTTTGATCTGAGTTGGTTAATTGCTGTTCTTGTTGCAAAAGTAAAGAATAGATGGAATTCACACTGGGTAGTGGTACCATCAACATAATCTGCGATTTCACTGTTGCATACTGTTCATTCAACCCTCTCAAAATTCTAACAACATGTTCTTGATCTCTATATTCTCTTATGATCTTAAGTCCACATGAACAAGATGCTCCACAAGCACAAGCTGGGATTGGTCTGAACTCATCAAGTTCTTCCCAAATTCCCTTAAGCTTAGTGAAATATGTAGTGATGGATAGATCTCCTTGCTTTATTGTGAACATCTCCTCTTGAAGGTCAGCTATTCGAAACAAATCACCTTCATAGAATCAGTGCTTCAAATCGTTCCACAAAGCTCGGAGGCTAAGTTACACCATAGAACATTTTGTAGAATCTCCGTGCTTAGGGAAGAATGCAACCACGACAGTACAAAGGTGTTGCATCTGTCCCAAACTTCATAGGTCGAGCCAGTTTTTTCAGGTTTTGGAATGGTTCCATCAATGAATCCCAACTTGTTCTTCGATTTGATGGACAACCAAACTGATCTCGCCCATGAATGATAATTTCGAGTAGTAAGAGGAGTTTGAGTCAGTGATAAACCTGGGCTTTCATTCGGATGGAGGTAGAAGGGACTTGTCTGGTCTTGGATAGGGTTTAGTGTTGATCTCCCTACTTGTGTTTGAAGGCTAGCAAGTTGATTCATCAATCTCGTGAGGTTTTGTAAGTCACTCACTGAAAATGTTTGTGAATTTGTTGGATCTTCCACTCTCTCTTCTCGATCTGCCATGGATGACGCAGAAGGAAGGGGCAAAGTTCACAATCTCGCTTAGCAATTTTTGCAGCTCCTCCACGCTCACCGCACCATGCTAAAATATGTTCTGAGCTGCAGATTTCTTAGTAAAAAATGAAGGTTCTGTTATGCAAGCTGAAATGAGAGAAATGTGAACATTGTATTTGTGAAAAATCTCAATTTACAAAGGCTGAAGGTGCAGCCATATATAGCAAAACAAAAGCAAAAAAGCATAACTAACTATGCCATGATATTTCACTAGCCAACAAAAAAATTCACACCTATTGTACTATGTACCTTCTAATAATTTTCTCTCTCATTAACAACCTCAAGGTCACCTGCCATTGTCATGTTGCACACAATACCCATTACCACCTACCTTCCACATTCATGTATTAGCACCCACTATCTTCCACCTGCCACCTTCATACAATTTTTTGTACCAATAGTATTTATATATCAACATCGGATTCGTAATTGATTCCGGCACAAGGTTCACAATGCTTATATTAGGAGCGACGCTTATGATCTGTTGCTAAATTTGGTTAAACAAATGGTGCCTTTTCCTGAAACAACGCTCCCGTCAGAGTATCAGCCTACACCACGTTACGAGAAAGGGTTATGCTTTAAAGCCAACAAAAGTAAAGATGAATTATTAGATTTGTTTCCAAGGGTGACGTTGCACTTCATTGGTGGTTTTGATCATCCGCTCCTTAACTTTGTTGTCTATATTGTCTTTGGTAAAGATGGTGATAGTAATGTTTTCTGTCTTGGAATTCTGAGATCTGATTCTAAGGATGACGTGTCATTCTTAGGGAATGTTCAAATGGCGAACTTGAATATTGGGTTTGATCTTGAGAACAATATGGTTTCTTTCACAAATACAGATTGTGCAACTTCCTGGTATAATATGATATGATCATGTAATACGTAAACTCTAGTAGTGGTACGTTAATTTGGAGTTCAATTATAAATTGGCTATGGTGTTCCTGTGTAGCCAGTTTTTAATATTGATCCTCGTTATGCATGTGTGCCTCAGTAAAGGAGCAAAAATTAAATAAAATGAATTAATGATCTTAGCTTGGTGGACTTTAGTTTATTGAACCAATCAACTGTTAGAATTGTCTTCGAAACATTTTGATTCTGATAAAGGTTTTGAATGACGACAAAAAACGTACAGTATCACCCCGCTTTTTCATATAGTAGTTCATACATTAATTATCTACAGAATATCGGTAGATTTTTTGAGTTCTGAATTTGCAAAATTCGTATATCACGATTCGTATTGCTGTGATGGATCGGACACGTAAAAAAATTATTCACTTATTTATTTAATTAATTATTTATTATTTTATTTATTATTTTATTATTTTATTTATTTATTTTTGGGAATCATCATTTATGTAGTAGAAGCCAAAATATGAATAAGACAATGTTAAACCATAGTTACTTTGTGTGTTATTAGTTTATTATCGGAAAAAATTTAGGTTGGTATTTAATTTTCAGGTGTTTTTTAGTTCGGTTAAATTCTACCAAAATATTTTGAGAAAAAAATTTAATTAATATTAATGCTGTTTACACTAATATTATGTTGTTTGATTTGAAACATTAAAAATAAATGACCAAATAACACCTAATTGTTTTGTAATTATCCTAAGGGAATACAAATAATACAAAGGGAAAGTATTAGTTTATATTTCGTGCTTTCCTTTCTTTAAGGTGACCTCGATCTCTCTCTTCTATATAATAGAATAAAACTCTATATTATTCAATTCGCTACCAGACATCTTTAGAATAGCAACCAATTTTACCTATTGATAATAGCCTGATTTTGTAATTGGTTAGGTTTGTGCATATCAAATTATAAATCATCTCAAAGGTTTATTTAGTGACCGATTTGACAATTAAAAAAAAAAAACACCCAGACTTTATGGATTTTGGTCGCTAATTTGATTGCTATTTTTCAAGTTAGCGACCGATTTAGCGACCACATAAAATTAGACAACCAAAACAGTTAGTTGCTAAATCGGTCGTTAAGAATTTTGCTAGCGACCAATTCAGCGACCAACTGTTAAATATGGGTTAAAAGTAATTGGTTGCTAAATCGGTTGTTATCTTTCAAGTTAATGGCCGATTTAGCGACCAACATAAACTAGGCAAATAGACTGGTCCTAAACCGGTCACTAAGAATTTTATTAGCAACTGATTTAACGATCAACTGCTATAAAAAAAATTTAAATATAATTGATTGCTAAATTGGTGACTAACTTTAAAATATCTCAAAATAATATTTAGAAATAATAAAAAGTAACAATAATAAAAAGGTCAACTCTGTGGTGGCTATCCATGACTACCATTTGACTTGCCAATAGCATCTTGACATGTGGAAGTTGTGTTTGAAAATTTTAAGTTTAAAGAGCTAATTGTGCTAACTAAAATATCTTTTACCAACAGAGATGATGGCCCTTATTTTTTGTCTAGTTGGTGAGGTTGAAGAAACCAATGTCATGGCAGCGCTGCCTTCTCAAAGGAGGGGCTGCTGGTGGAGGTGGAGGTTGAAAGAACGGTGCGGGAGCGCTTGGCGTTTTTGCGGCATTCACCCCATACAGCAGGGATGTCACATAGTGCAGCTGTGGTTCTAGCAGCCGCTAAAGGACTTGCAGAAGTTGCAAGGCCGGGAGAAGTTATTGTAGTAGAACTTGCCAACTTAGTATTAGTTGAGTTACAACAAGAGGATGACAGGTGCTCTTACTCATAGTTGAAACTTGAAATAGAAAAAATAGATGAACACAGGGGAATAAAATGGAATGAATGGTGTGACTGGGATTATGGGAAAGGGTGGGGGTTGAAATTTATACAATGGAATAGCATAATAGAAGACGGTGGAATGAATAATTAAAACCTTTGTCTTTTATCCAATTGTTGAGGTTGAAGATAACCGCCGCAATGTGCCAATTACCTGCTTGGCCACCACATGAACCCTAATATGATTTAAATTTCTATTATCTTTTGGATTTTTTCCTCACCAGTCACCAATATTTACACTTTTACAGTAATAAACTAACATGTTACTCCCTGGTTGCCTTATGTTTCATTCAAAGTCAAATAGAAAAGCTCCTCGGATCTTGCATAAGGATTGATGAAGAAAGCATAGCTACGGTAGCCATCAATATATGTAGCCACCATAGAATGCACCTAATAAAAATAACTAAATCACTTAGTCACCCATAATCCCTAAATCATTTGAGAGAGTGGGAGAGAGAGCACGGTAGCTTCCGATCCGCCACCCTATTGTCATATTGCAACATCATCATCGTCCTCATCTTCACGTTTAATTTCTCCCATATAACCAAAAGAAAAGAAAAGAGCCTTCATTGTCATAATTCTTAAAGTTTGATTTCTTGAAAATTTATAGCTCAAATCAACAAACTTCCTTCACCAAAGTTGTTCCTCTCATCTTTCTCTTCACATACAACCATATCAATTTCACCAAGGTTTGTCTAAGAAATCTTTGTTTACTTCTCTTCTATACCTTCAGTAAAGAAGCTGTGGCATCCATTCTTCACTTTCCTGGTTTTCTTGTTTAGGAATAAACAAGAAAACCAGGAAAGTGAAGGATTTAGAAGTGATTAAAAGCTTAAATTAAGATAAGGGTTAGGAATTTATTGTAGTTTTGATGGAATTGCTTTAATTGTTTAATGAAATTGCTTGAATGATGATGTTACTTTTTTTTGACAGAGATGATGTTACTAATTTAATTAAAGTTACGGTCAATTTGAATGTATATATACTAATACTAATATATTAATGATTTTTGTGCCTAATGACCATAAAATATTTGACTGAAGCTACTGAAGTTTGAGTGATGATATAGTACATTTATTGAGTATCTATGGAATTATTAAATAGTGTATGGTAGGGACCTTGGGTACACTTGAGAGAAAATAGGAATTTTTATAAAGTTTAGGGTCATAAAGGTAATTAGAAAAAGGTTGATAATTTGGGATAAAAATACAATTATATAAAAGTTTCGGCTAAGAGTGTAAATATGGTAAAATATTGGACCTAAAAAAAGCTTTAGGAAAGGTCATTGTAAACAGTAATTATGATAAAGTTTACAGGTAATTTTGTATTTAAGAAAAAATATAGGGATAAAAGTGTAATTAGCAATAAAATTGATAAATTACCTGACTTAACGGTTATTAAAATGGTAATTTAACACCTTAGGGTAAAATGGTCATTATAAAATTATACTGCTGGTAAAATGGTCATAAGCAAGTTAATAAGTTTAAGAGTAGTATTTTAAGTATCGGACTGGCCACTGAACTATTTTGAAGTCAATTAAGAAATTTAGTTGCAGTTTAACTTTGTTAATTAAACATTATTTTATAGAATATATATCCAAATTAGTCCCCAAGGAATTTTGAAATGGACATTTTGGTACCTAACAAAATTAATTATCAGATTAGTTCCCAAAATTAGTAGACCTTAGACACCTTCATCTTCTCCGTCAACTATTAACGGTTTGATCCCGACGTGGCGCCTGAAGCTGCTTAGTCACACATTAGAGGGACCAAACAAGTTCATGTGTCAAGTCAGATTGGACCAGTAATGGTTAACAGAAAAGATGAATGAAGGACTAAAGTGTCTGATGTTTACCAACGTTAGGAACTAATCTGGTAATTAATTCCATTAGGGACCAAAATGTCCAGTTCAAAATTTCTCGGAGACTAATTTAAATATATATTCTTATTTTATAATAACAAGTGTATGGTTTAAATGGATTATGGTTCAACCAGTGACTGGTTTAACCGGTCCATCCTTTCAGTTCATTTGGGTCTCAAAACATTTATTGAAAATAGAACAAAGGAGCCAAGAGTAAGTTCGTCGTTAATAAAAAAAAGTTAAGGATAAGATAGTTAAGTGTCATCTTTTAAGGGCATAAATGTCAGTTAAGCCAAGGTTTAAGGTTATATCGGTCTCTTAGGAAAGTTTGAATACAAAACTAGTAAATTAGCAAAGATACAAGGGCAAAATGGGTAATTGAAGGACTAGGGGTAAGAATGTCTTTTCACTTAGACTGAGATAGAAATTAATAAAAAATTACTAAGCCCTTTTGACCGACAAAATAATATATGAACTGAATTGATGACATACTGTGGGGATGCTCACTATATGAGTGTCCAAAACGTAGAAAAGTATCCTATGTCTCTCCGTTAGATTGAGCCTCCACTAGATATCTTACTGGGTATCGTAGGTTCTTATCTTTAATGTAACAGATCGAGCAGATGGCAACACTCTTGATTTGTTGGACCGTCCTTAGTGTGTACCCAAGCTCGACGAGTACTTTGGATTGCGAGGAAGGTGGTACTTGTTGGCTAGTATTGTGTGTCATAGTGTACCGTAGATATAGTGTTTTTTTCCTCTCTTTATAGTACTTTGAGAGACATTACTTTTGTTAGTTAGCTTGAGGACTAGTTTATGGGTTGTGAGGATGAGCTAGGACTTAGAACGTAGGATTGCTCGTAACGTGTCTATAATATATACTTGTGATAGCTAATGGTTTTTATGATATTAGACTTTTCTGCTGTATATATTAAGTCTCAGCGGCATTATGCATGATATGTCCGTTTATTTTATTATTGTGTCTCATTATAATAACTGTTTACCTATGTATGTACATTTAAACCGGTTAAACCGAGTATTCGGTTTAAGCGAGATAGTACGTTAAATCACTACAGGTTCGTAGTATATTAAGGTATAAGTTAATAAAGTTCGACACTTTAGTAACCCCCACCAACTATAACTGATCATGATAGATTAGGTGTTGAGATATTACTGGTGATGGCTATATCTAAGAATTTTTGTTAAAATAATTAATCTTTTAGAGTTCTTTTTTAATAGAATCTTTTAATATTGTTTATATGTTGAGCCGACCTATCTGCTCAATCCGCATTGTTGTTATATAACACTATATAAAATGAATTTCAATAAATATATGCATGCAATAATGAGTAAGTAAAGATTTGAATTAAAATTCTAGTCTGTTGCACAAATACTTGATGTTAATTAACAAACTAATAATTCAATTGGGTAATCATAAATAAACAAGTAAATAGCATTTGATATTATAAAATGTAGAAGTACTAATGGAAATTTTTTAATTAAATAAAAAAATAAAAAATACAAATATGCACGGATAAAAATTCTAATTTTACACATTCTTACTTATTTTGTTTGTAATATTGAATAAACTGTTTTAAATGTATCTCGTTTATACTGTAAATGAGTGTTGGGTTTGGTTGAAAATAGTGTGGATAAAAAGTCCCACATCGCTTGATGTAAGAAGTGTGAGTGGGCCTTTATGTTATAAATAGGGACTTAAGTTGAGGGTTTCAAGTGCACCAAGTCAATACACATTGTATGACTTTTAAATTTCTTCTTGTACTTTAGAGTTCTTCTCTTGTGAAAAGTGCGGAGGGTGTAGTCATTGAGGGTGTGGGGAGTGCTTGGTGCCGGAGTAGAAAATATTGTGATGTGGTGTATATATTTCATAATATTTTCTTGGTTGTCGTTTGGCAACGGCCGTGGTTTTTTCCCTGTTTTTGGGTTTCCACGTTAATTCTCTTGTCTTAGTGATTGTGTTATTGTATTTTCCTTCTTCTCTATTTTAATTCTCCATGGGGCATGGTCGCGATGCCCAACAAGTGGTATCAGAGCCGATGGTTGATCGGTCTGGTTTTAAGGAGTATTTATGAGAAACATCAAAAGTCCTCTCGACAAGGTGGTTCGAGCGGCGAGTCCCTCGGTATTGTGCGGCGGTGTGATAGACAAATACTCGAATGTGGTGAAGGAGCTAAGAAAGAGGGGGAGTTGAATGCTCAATGTAGAGACTCACACTTGAGGGGGAGATTGTTGAGGTTCAAGTGTGAATGGGCACTAAAAGTTAGTCCCACATTGAAGGAAACAAAGAGAAGTGATGAGTTTATAAGATGAGAGACCCATTAACTTGACACCTTAAGGTTTTGAGTTAGATGTGGTGTCTTCTTATCTTGTGTTCCCTCACTTGGTTCCTCCCCGAAAGGACTCCCCGATGGTTTTGCTCCCCACGGTGGCCCAACAAGTGATATCAAGAGCTATGGTTCGTTGGATGTAAATTCTTAGTATGCTCTGTGGTTGCTGTTTTTGTCTGATCTTCCACATCAGAAAAGAATTATCCTGTGCATTGTTGGAGAATTGTTCGTGGTAGCTTGGTTATTGTTGTGTTGCTGCAATGGCACCTGTTTCAAGCGTCATGAAGTTGTTATAGGGAAATTCGATGGAAGGATGTTCTTTGGCTTGTGGCAAGTTCAAATCAAGGATGTATTGATACAATCTGGGTTACACAAGATGTGGAAAGTCTGGCATATTGTCCGGGTGGAGCAAGTTCGGCAAAGGGCTCCGAAGTCGCTGACAGAGCCTCTCTGGTTGAGAGATATGATGATATCCTCTGAAAGCTTGAGAGATGTATCCTCGTGGTAGGTCCGCAATGCCATGGAAGAGGATGAGTTGTTAGCGGGTCCACAATTACACATGGGCATTAGTTCGCGGTTGATGCAAGGTGTGTGATGGTGGAGTTATGTCGATGGCTGAGGAACTTCCAAGGAAACCTAACGTGGAAGTAACACCATAAGGTCTCAGCAAGGTTTGTTCGACATGTGCCGAGAAAATTCTTAGAATTGGCTAATTCTAAGTGGATGCACTTTTATAGTGGAGTGTGATAGCTATTGAGCTATGATTGTCGGTTTCGACAATGTCATTATTTTCAATCAAGGTGGAGATTGTTGGGTTTGGTTGAAAATAGTGTGGATAAAAAGTCCCACATCGCTTGATGTAAGAAGTGTGGGTGAGCCTTTATATTATAAATAGGGGCTTAAGTTGAGGGTTTCAAGTACACCAAGTCAATACACATTGTATGACTTTTAAATTCCTTCTTGTACTTTAGAGTTCTTCTCTTGTAAGAGTGTGGAGGGTGTAGTCATTGCGGGTGTGGGGAGTGCTTGGTGCCGGAGTAGAAAATATTGTGGTATGGTGTAATATCTTTCATAATATTTTTTTAGTTGTCGTTTGGCAACGGCCGTGATTTTTTCCCTGTTTTTGGGTTTCCACGTTAATTCTCTTGTCTTGGTGATTGTGTTATTGTTCTTTCCTTCTTCTCTATTTTAATTCTCCATGGGGGTATGGTCACGATGCCCAACAATGAGATAAGTAAGAATTTTGTCTGTGACTTAGCTAGTTGTTCAAGACTTGTTGCTCAGTGAGAATTTTGTTTTGAGGATTTAGTTCCTTTATTTTATTCTTTGGACACCAAAAAAATAAAATTTATAACAACTCTGGATATTATTTATAGTAATGTATTGCCTGTGCGTTGCATGAGATAACACTGTTATTATACGATTATATGATAAAGTATCTAAAAAAAATTAAATTATAATAGGTGTTAGGTATATATTTATTTAAATTTTTTTATAAATGATATATAGTTTAAAAGAACTTAAAAATATGATATTTCTTGATAAAATCGAAAATTAAGATATTGTTCTAACCTCTTATTTACTAAAACCAAACCGTGTATATATTTGATCATTATGTTTGATTTTTTCTAACTTAAATGTAATGTTTTAATTCAATGAACTCCATAATTTTTCTTTGGTTAGCACGAAAAATGTGTACTTGTTAATGGTATTATGAGTTAGATAATGAAATTAAAAACGGTATTCAACATATAAAAAAATATGACCAATTCATCTCCACACTAATACAAACTGTTTTGTGATATTGGGCTAAATTAAATTTTCGGATAGAGTTAGATTTTCAAAAATTATAATGTTGTCCAATTCTGCATTTGAACAATATCATCCTAAGTCACAACAAAAAAGTGGCTCCCGCAATATGGTTTCCCACATAGGTAATAGGTTTCCAAAACAAAATGAAGCAAAGTAGTCGACAATAACTTAGGTCGACATTTTAAAACATAATTAAACAAAGGGGGACAATGCTTGGAGCAACAAAATCAATTTCTGCAGTATGTGAAAGAGTGAAAAAAAACTTATTTTTAAACGTTTAAGTCATTTCCAATCCAACATTTCCAAAAAAGAATTTCACTTAAAGACCTTCGCATTTCCCCCCTCTTGATTTTCCCCCTTGAGCAAGAAGATCGCGTGCCTCTCTTTGTTACCCTATTTTATAAACAACAAATTTAAAAATCAAACAGTTATACAGAACAAACATAGCACTTATACAGGACAAACATGACAACTCTATTCAAAAAATACACTGGAGAACTTCAGACTTGGTTATTTATATAAACCAACAAATACGTTACATATTTTAAATAGTCTCAATAATGTCTACAATGTTACTTAGAAGAGAACTAAAGATATTTATATACAGATAGACATATAGCAATAAATCTAAATCATCTTAAACAAAAAAAAATTGATCACCTTCTTTTGAAAACCTTTAATTTGTCATCAACAAATTACTTTGTACGTTTATCATTGCAGCATGCTTCATCTCTGAAAAATTAATGATTTAAAATGGTAAAATCAGATCACTAATAAGTGGATTGGATAATTATTCGCTATGACAACTGAATGAAGCTTCTTTATAAAGAAATTTACAATAGGTAATTTATATATCTTTTCATCAACAGAGTTAAGAAGTATACAAAAGATGTCATCAAGAATATAATTTTGATATTACAAAGAGATGTTGTAAAAAATTATCATTTTCGTCATCACACCCTAAAGTTGTCATCAACTGAGCATATCTTATTAAAGATGTTAAAAATATTTTAGATTCAAATTATTGTTATGATATTTTTCATGATTTTAGGATTTTAGGTATTATTCTTAGGGTTCTCTTTTATCTATAAATAGCTTTACATTGTAACCTATTTTACATAATTCTAATATACAAAACATTTCTCCATTATGATCTCTCTCCGTTTCTAACATGGTATCAAGAGCTTAGGTTCTTCCTAGGTTTTTTTTTTCTCAACAATGGTTTCCTCCTTGAGCTATTTTTTTGGTGTTTATTTTATTTTTTAGCATCCCATTAGCTTTTCTTTCTCTTGTGCCAGTATTTTTCCTCTTTTTCCGATCATTTTTCCAACGTTATCTTGAGTTACCAATCATACTATTCTAATCTTCTCCGTTGAGCCAATATTGCTCCTCTCCTATTGTGTTTTCTCCTATTTACGATCTTCTTTTCGACACCTTACTCCAGATCCAACCACATATTTCAACTCCTCACTCTGTTCCGCCACGCGCCTTCCTAATCCGCCAGACTCCGTTTGGAAACTCCCTTCTTCCAGATCTGATCTGAGGAGTTGGATCTGCTGGCAAGATCAACGGCTGCGGTTCGCTGACCCGTGTTTCTTCCCACCCGTTTACGCGACTTGATCACAGACCCATTCACTCGGTGGCCCGCATGTTTCTCTCACTCGGCTCGAATTCGCATCCTCTTGGGCCCTTCGTCCTGTGGCCTAGATCAACGGCCCACGTTTTCTCACCCGCGAAGCTGCTCCAGCTCGCCCAAGACCCGCATGCGACCCGGCTTTGTCCTCACCCGCGAAGCTGCTCTAGACCCGCCCTTGACCCGCACGTGACCCGGTTTTTGTGCCGCGTTGACCGTGCTTTGACCCACCTGCTGACATGGTTTCTCCGGCCAATACTGTGCTGACACGTGGCTGAGACACTGCTGACGTGTCATCCACGTGTCTGCTGACATGGCAATAATGTGGCACACCAAGTGGGACCCTTTCCAAGGTTTTTGGGTGTACTATTTTTTATTTTGGCCTCCGTTTTCTGAAATTCTACTCCGATCTTGTTGTTTTTCCTTTTGTGGTACATTATGCAACATGTTCTCTTTCTGGTAGTTTCGCCAGTCTCATTAGGTGGGAGTTCCGTTTCCCCATTTCTGGCAGTTCCGTCTGCACCCGTTATGGCAGTTCCGTCTGCACCAGTTATGGCAGTTACATCCTGCACCTGTTATGGCAATTCTGTCTGCACCCGTTATGGTTGTTCCATCCTGCACCCCGTTATGGCAATTCCGTCTGCATCTCGTTATGGCAGTTCCGTCTGCATTACCTTTCGTTAAGATATTTTAGATTCAAATTAGTTTCAAACTCAAGTTGACACTTGAGTTTGAGGGGGGATGTTAAGATATTTTAGATTCAAATTATTGTTACGATACTCTCCATGATTTTAGGATCTTAGGTATTATATTGTTAGGGTTCTCTTTTATCTATAAATAGCTTTATATTGTAACCTATTTTATATAATTCTAATATACAAAACATTTTTCCATTATGATCTCTCTCCGTTTCTAAAAAAAAAATTACAAAATCAGCAACACAAACTTAGAAAATAAATACAATAATTGGATAGAGGGGTACTTAGTCATGTTGGTGTGTGCAATACTGTGTTCACCCATGGCTTTACTAATGTTGTTGTTTTGACACATAGAAAATAAACAAATGAAAAGTTAATTTTTATCATGATTATTAGTGAAAAGTTTAGCTGACTCACCCTGAAAGCTCATAAAAACCCACTATAAACTATTGAAGAAAAAAGTAATCTAAAATACTGGAAGTGTAACCTTAACCTTGAAGTAGCCGAATAACCATATGCCGCATCCACCGCATAAATTTGGCGATTATCATCAACGAACAACCTTGAACCAAAGCTTTATGTGTTCTTTTAGGTCCTTTGATAGAGCTTTTCCAACAAACAAATCAGTGTCTTGTATGGGGCATTGGACAACAGTTTTAAGGTTTTTGACAACAAGTGAGAATATTCCATTAT
The DNA here is from genome assembly GCA_036250425.1 of Stylosanthes scabra. Classification (NCBI taxonomy): domain Eukaryota; kingdom Viridiplantae; phylum Streptophyta; class Magnoliopsida; order Fabales; family Fabaceae; genus Stylosanthes; species Stylosanthes scabra. Next base: position 25,064 of record JASCZI010181723.1, read on the forward strand.
GAAGATATTCTAATTCGGCAAGCAATATCTCTCTTGTGTTGTACTTCCTCCTGATGGCGTCAATGTGTATTTTTTAAACCACATTTTGGTTCCTTCTTTTAGAAAATCGACTCTAAAACAGTTGTCCACATTGTCAATGATCCAGACAGTGCCATCGGCTTCATAGGCCAAACTCTTTGCAATTTTTGGCAATACCTAGAAACCACCCTATGAAATCACCAAAGCAAAACCAAATGACTTTCCCAAAAATTATATATTCAGAAAATCCAAACTTGCTACATTTATATGAAACGACTTAACACACTAACAAAAATCCTATAACTATGGTTGGGGATTGTTCTGGGCTGGTTATCGGAATAAAACTCTTCCATGGTCAAGATCGTGGGCTTCAAGGAGGAAGAACCATCTCAGCTAACTTGAGAAACAGTGAGGTTGGACCTACAAGGCCACTCCGACATTCAAGTCGGTAGGGTATTCAATAATAAATACTAAGTGAATAAAGATCTTAGAACACACCTGACCTAGCTAGCGTTAGGGTTATTTATAGATGGTATAGATGGTAGTCATTGTTTGGATGTGCAGTTTGTGAATGTGATAAGATTTGTTATTATCTTTCCAAAATATTAGGATGTGGTTACTTAATTGACAAGGTCAAATACATTTGTTTCAGTCTTATTTTAGTGCCTATTTTGCACATGTTTATTTTTTGAATAAGCAGGTTGAGCTTTTGTAAATTTAGCTATAACTCGGTGGTTAGCTATGGATGAAGATAGTTATAAGTAATATTGGATGTAAGCCCCCAAGGTCAACTTGGGATTTTGAAAAATAAATAGACAAGCTTGTCACTAGAAATGACATTGCCTTCCTCGTATGAAAAAGGAGAACCGAAAATAAGGACATTGCAATGTTGAAAATAGAGAAATGGAAGACCTCTGCAAAGGAGTGAAGGCTAAAGAAGATAAAATCCATGGAATGTTTTTTCAGAGAGTTTAAAGGATTGTACTGTTTAAAGTATCTGATTGAGGAATTATTTAATTTGTATATAAGTGAGCGTCTGTTGAATTCATGCCGACTTATAAGTCGGTTTGGTTAAAGATTGGTTTTGATTTATGAGTTTGGGTATTGTTTGTCGTATTTGGTCGAGGTTGTAAGTTGAGGCATCATGCTCATTATGTGGAAAGTAAGTAATGAGATAGAGTATTGTTGACAACATTTATTGTGATTTGTGTGTTGCTATGATTGTGAACTTGTTTCATCCTTAAAGATTAAAAATATATGTATCGATAGTTGATAGCAATTAAATTCGAAAAGTTTTATCGGTTTGGAGTTTGTACTTGTTAATGAAATGATTGCTTTGATTTTTGAACTCCAATCTATATAGATCTTTGGATCCGGCTATTATTGCTCAGTTTGTATTGATCGATTGATTAGACAAAGTCATAGACATTGGAATTGTGTAGTTTGAATTCGATTTTTGTGATATCAGTTAGGATGGAGATTGGTCTTCGGTATGATTGAGATAAAATTCTGACTTGTGAATAATGTCAGTTTGATAAAGGTTTGAATAGTAGATATTGAATTGTTATTTGAGCCGACCTATATAGGTCAATTGTAATAAGATCCGACTTATAGATGTCGGTTTGATTAAGCTCCGATTTTTAAATATCGGTTTGATATAAGAGCCAACCTTTGGAGGACAGTTTGATATTCAACTGATCGATTTGATTAGGATCCGATTTGTAGATGTCGATTTGATTCAACTCCGATTTTTAAACATAGGTTTGTTATTAGAGGTAAGTTTGAAGAAAATTGATATATGTTGGATATGTCAGCTAGTCATATAAAATGCATAAACATATAAAAGAATAGAGCATATAGAAATATAGTAAATACAACATAGCATAGAATAGGTAATGGTTCTTTTATCATATACTTTTGGCCAGCTTAGTTTGACCCTGATCGAAGTAGAAGAAAAAAATTAACAATAATTATAACATATATAAGAAGAAAATCATATTGTAAAATATTGTAACATGTGTAATCACATCATAGAAATTATTTTTGAATTGTAAATTGATACTATTGAGAGAACAAAATTTAATATTGTTAATGTTTCTTTCTTTTTTAGTTTTTATGTACTTAACTGAAAATAGTCATTAAATGAAATGAATAAAAGATCTAAGAAAAAATAACACTAGCTCATGGTACGGCATATTTGTATGGGAGAATTGTAATAATCAAAATGTGAGTAGAATCTACGAAAAAGATGAAAAACTGTAGAGAATATTTAATTATTTATCGATTTAAATGTAAAATATGTGGGAGAACTTACTCACAGAGCTCATACTACTAATATGGTGAATGATTGATGTTGTTATGAGAGTGTTCTGTTGACTTTTATTTCTTGAATGAAGTACTGTTAGATTGGATCAGTAGGTTGTCTTTTTTGCTGGTTGAGCATGAGTATAGCTCGACTAAAATTCGCCAAGAGGGAATGATACTTGAAAATGACTTATATAAGTTCTTTGTTGGTAAAAGGATTTAATCCACTATGTTAATATCAAACGAATATAACATATGGAAAAAATTTGATTGCCGAGCTTGTTAGTGGTGAGTCCTATTATGTAAGAACTTGCATTGAGGTGTAGTGTGAAACTATTAAGAGAAATCCGATAATAAAAGACAAAGTTATTAATTTATGAAAATTAAATGCAGTAATGAAATCTTTTGAGCATAGGTTATGTTGAGGTGCAGTCTTGAAGGCTCTCTAAGCTTTGTGAGGTTTTAAAAAGGATAAGAAATGGTTGGAACCACTTCGACTTAGATGGTTGAAGTCATTTGAGATATACTTTAGTTAATTAGGTTTGTTATACAGCAACAAAATTTTAGTGGTTATAATTTATTTGAAAACTTATTATGAAGGTATATAAAAGATCAAGTTATGACTTAAATTTTATGGAGGCCTTAGTCCCAGTGTTGGAAAATCAGTGTAAATAAAGTTGGGGAATGATACACAAAATTGAAAAATTTAAAATTAGAAGACCTCATTGGACAATGGAAGGTGTATGTTTATCATATTGAAAAAAAAAGCAAGTGTATCAAAAATGCACATATAACTGCTAAATTTTTAAAGAGTTAACAGTTATACCTTATTATAGCTGAGAAGGGTGGAAGTAGTATAATCGTGATAAGGTTTGCATTTTTCAAGGAAGTATATAGTTTGTGTGCCAATATGGGAAGTATATTGATAAGGGGGAATTGTGTCATCATTCACCCGGTTAATGATTGATGTAGTTATGAGAACGTTGTATTGGCCTTGACGACTTTTTTCGGATAGATCAATGATTTTCGCTTCTTTCGTGGATGAGCTTGAGTATGGTGTGATTAGAATGTGTCGAAAAAAAGTGGAGTCTAAAAATGACTTGTCAAATTTTTTTATTGACAAAAAGATTTAAGTAATTGAGTTAGTATCAATTGATTATGGTTTGGAAATGAGCGTAACACATAAAGATTTTGGTGGTTGAGTTTAAAGTAATAATTTTTATTTGTGTTTTTTGTGTGAAAAAATGCATTAAAATGCAATATAGAAAATAAATAAAAAGGATTTAACAAAAATTAATATATGAGAATGTAGTGACATGTTAATTATACTGTTGAGTTACGATTTATGTTAAGTTTTTAGTATTGAAAACTTCCTAATCTTTGTGAGATGTTAAGAGAAATAGATAAAGTCTTTTCAAAATAGATAAGCTAGTTTGCTCAAAGTATATTTATTGCATAGTTGTGAAATTGTAATGTTTATTTTTTTAATGAAGAATTTATCACAAAAATAATACAATTACATATAAGAAAAAAATGAGTTATAATTTGGCTTTTAGTGGGGTCTTAGCCCCCAATGTTTAAAAGGCAGCGTAAAAAAGTAGGGGATTAACGCATAAAATTTTAAAAATTAAAGATTGGAAATTGAGAAAATTAAGAGACGTATATATCTATTAAGTTATAATGGAATAACAGTCATATCTATAGAGACAATATGTATATAAGCAATTTGAGAAAATTGAAATGGACGTGGTTTAATGTGAGACGGTATGTACATAAGAAATTTTTTTAATTTGATTTTATTAGAAAAAAATGAAAACTAATAATAGAAATTAAAGACAGTGAGAAAGTCAGCAAACATTCCCTAAGAAATAGGAAAATATAAAAATGGGTAAAATAGAATGACAGTTATTAAATCCTAAATGTTACGCTCAATTTTTTTTTATGACTATGTTAGGCTCAATTTTAATCGTAATGTAGATATTTATTATTTTATTGACATATGACATATTTACATATAGTATACCATTTGCAATAACAATGTAGATATAAACTGAGCGATTTAAGATGTATAAATCTTAACAAAGTTTAGTTGAATAAAGTAATGGAAGGTAAGTGGTAAATGATCATTTAGTAATTTTTATTTGAGTAGTTTAAAAGTTAAAGGATCTAACATTTTGTGAAGGACTATATTTTTTTTTTTACTGATAAATGTAACACATTGGTATTTATTCCTTATTTAATTTGCAACATGCACACGTATGTATATCCCCAAAAATTGAATATTACAGAGTAATAAGAAGGAGATAGAAGTAAAATATAGAATTTAAAGAAAGAAAGGAATAGATAACAATAGTAATATAAAATATAAACATTGGACAAAAAAGCATGTAAATTATGATTTGGCTGCAACTAACAAGAAAAATACAAATTGGAAAAACATAGCAATTTTTATGAGTCATGGTCACTCATGAAATTGTATTTCATGTGGTAGGTGGTGATATGTAAAGTTATATTTTTTTTTTTTTGTGATATACAAATTATTATATCTAGTAATAGTGGTGAGGAAAAAATTAAGATAAAAAATAGAGAGACAAAGTATTCTAAAAAAAAGCAAGTAATTTTTTTTTCTTAAGATAAGTTTTATATATAACAGTGAATTGATTGTTCCAAAATAGAAAATACAACAAGATTATCATTAATAAAATAAAATATTGATCTAATACTAAAATCATTAAATAATACGGAAAAATAAGCTAATAGAGGAGGGGGGGGCTCTGGTGATGAAATAGAGTTCTTTCCTCATGTGATGAAACGTATGTGTTGGGAGGGAGAGTGTGACACTTGTCGCAGATGACGCCAGAGGTAGAAGCAGGTTGCAGCTTTATCGTTAAGCTTGTCTAAGCACGTGGGGAAACGCGATTTCGCTAATGATGGTTAGGAGGTAAAGAGTGTAATTAGCTATATGGGCCCTTTGTGTGGGCCTGTTGGAAGGTAGTATGCATAAAATTTTTTTGAGATGTAATGTTTCTTCTTCTCGGTGAGCCCACCGTCTCTGATGAACAACGGAGCCCATATGTGGAGAAGAAGAGATCGGGTTTAAAAATCAGCAGGAACCCATAGCAATTGTTTAAAAGAGGAGCTAGGGATTTGAAGGAAAAATTGGGAATAGGAGGCTCGTTCGCAATCGTCGTGAAGGAAGGAAGAAGACAGGTCGAAGTAGCCGACGGAGGAGGAGCAAAAAGAAGTGAGCTCTCAAAAAGTAAGAATAGGTAAGTGAAATGTGTTTTTTTGTTTGAAATTTTAAGGTTTTCTGCTTGAAAATCTGATGAAAATTGATTTATATCAACCCCCTTTACGTCAACTCACTTAGCTAAGCTAGCTTCCATATATTGCTACTTCTCCCTCATGGATTTTCGCATTCTGAACAAAATGAGGAGCCCACATGTTGACTTGTAATTTATAAATATCCACATGAAATTGTCAGGAAAAGTCTATTTTGAAAATCCATATATGTATATAATTAATGCATGACAAAATTTTGAAATATGATTGCGCAACAGGACAACTTTCCTTTTGCTTGTTAAACATTATTATTATGTAGTTGTCACATATAGATAATATGACTTGAAATGTATATAATATGCTTGTTAAATCCTTTTGTTTGGTTTATCTGGTTTAATTAAGGGAATAGAACACACAGGGCCCGTTTTATCCTAA
>JASCZI010181724.1:0-19027 GCA_036250425.1 Stylosanthes scabra
CTAGATGTCATCTGTATCCGGAGTCTGTCGTTCATTGTCTGAGAGATTGTACCATACCTCGGACTACTTGGGAACAACTGAATATGTATGACTTGGATATGTTTAACACAACGGATGTGGAAAGTTGGTTTAAGAATGGAATTCGAAAGGATGAATTTACCTTCTGTTCTACCATCTGGTGGATATGGCGTGACAGAAATAATTCCATTTTCAACCCCGAAGATTTGTGGTCACCTTTGAAGGTGAAATCGTTAGGCTTATCTCTAGCAAAAGAGCTCAAATTATGCTATCATCTTCAACCTGCATCTGTCCCTCTGTCTACCCTTGTTGATTGGACTCCTCCACATGGTAATACAGTGAAAGTTAACTGTGATGCTAGTGTGTCTCATGATCATCTTATGACTGGTTTTGGTTGCGTTATCAGAGACTCAGATAGGAAGTGGGTTAAAGGTTGTCTAGGAACTTTATCTCCAGGATCTGTGTTAAGGGGAGAGCTTTTTGCTATTTGGAGAGGATTAACTTTAGCGTGGGAGTGTGGATTCAGGGATATCTCTTGTGAGACTGACAGTTTAGATGCATTTCTTGCTACTCAGTCGTCTGGATATTCAGACTTTGCAGCAGATAAAGACTTAGTCAGTAAAATACATCAAGTCCTTCAATGGAACTGGAATGCGGAAGTAGTTCTGATCCAGCGAACCGCCAACAATGTTGCTGATTTTTTAGCTAAGAAAGCTTTGCACAAAAGATTTGAGTATGTTGAGCTATTAGAGCCAATGTCAGATATGCACAACGTGTTGTGTGATGCCACGAGTATCTCGACTGTAACTTCCTAGTTTTTTCTTTATTGTCTTTTAGTCATAAAAAAAAAAAAAAACAAAGAGGCATTTTATCAAAGGGTGCATATGTTTCGATCATCAGCAATTCTTTCTTTTATATTCCTAATTTTCTAATCAAAATAAAATTCTATGAAGAAAAAATTGGAATTCAGAAAACCCAAATAACAGTTGCATAGAAAATCCGGAATAAGAGATAAAATTTGTTGTTGTAAATATGGAATCACACTCACCATTCATCAACAGGCCAGAAGCAAGAAGAATATCAAGATGACTTAGATGAGCAGAGCAAAGAGGCGCCATGACTCTGTGAAGAGACCACTACGGAGAGCTTGAACTCACACGCGGGGGTCTAGGGAGGAGCTGCGGCGGAGAAGACTATGGCAGAAGCAAAGAGGCGCCGTGACTCTGACTGAGAGAAGGACTAGGGTCTCACTTCCACATTAGGGTTTTCCCAAACTTTGGATCTGGATCCGGATCCGGGTTTGACATGAATGACGGGTCGGGGAAGGGATCCGGGTATGTTAGTGTTAGGCTTCAGCCTTCCTCCTCCTTTTAATTTTTTTGGGATAAGATCCATCCATGGCTTCCTCTTATTTTTTTTTTTTTTGGACTTGCCATCCTCTTATTTTAATTTTTTGACGTTTTAGTAAGTTTATTTTTTAATAATCTCAGATGTGATTTTAAATGGACTTGAAGTAGCTTACTTTTTATTAAAATAATTATAAAGGGACTATTTAAGATCCAAAACCTTTTATCCAAAAAAACAAAAAGGTCCAAAACTTGATTTACCTAACAACCTTTAATAGCAGGTTAAAGAGTGTTGCACTTCCTAGTTTATTTGATGCACATTAATTTTTGCCTGTAAATTACATATCCATACTAAGAAGCAATTGAAAGAAAACAAACATAAGATAATGGATTAAAAATAGAAGATAAATATTGAGCCCCTTAATAAGAGGCAAATAAAAAAAATGCTATTGGTATTAACATGTTCAATGAGAAAATTCGAAAGAATTTGTACCTATTAATATAACTTACCAATATTTCTATTTATATATATGTTGCTCCCTATTTTAGTAATTGAGTGTTTTGTACTTTCGAATATATCATTACCCTAATTTCATATTCATTGTTATTGCATGTATGAATGATATTCTAAACCCTAATTTTATTTGACAGTGTTTAATCATGTAATTTTTTTAAGTGAGTTTTTACTCATAGGAGATTAATTATCTTTCATGAATACATCAAAAATAGATTAATTCATTGAAGTTATACTTAAATTATGAGAGAAAAATAATTGTAGCCATAAGTTAAAAATTTCACCGTAATACATGTTTTTTATGTCATAGGAATCTATTAAATAATAAGTAGAATAAATTTTTTGAAAAAAAATATTTTAAATTTGATCATAACATAAAAATTATGAAATAAAAAATTTGAGATAAATATAAAACGTTTAAAATATTAGAATTTATAGAGTACATATTAAGATAATATTTTGCTTTAAAAATAAAATGAGTACTTAAATAGTAGTTAAATGTCTATTGCAACTAACAATAATTTACAAAATTGAATAACTATTTATAACAAAACTTTTTAATGGAAAACAAACTTATTGAGTATGAGTACATCTAAACATATCACACTAAGTTGATAGAAATATGTATAGATAATGGTAAAATTAAAAAAATAAGGTTTAAACAACTCTCTAATGAAATTATTTTAGAGTATCACTTTTAATTTTTTCAAGAAATGAACTTGTTTAAAACAATTGAAATAAAACTAGGTTTTCAAATGGAAAAATAGTATCAATTAATAAACAACCTATAAAATATTAACAATCGTATAATTAATTTTAAAAAAATTAATTAAATAAAATTTAAATGGAAAAAAAATTAATATTAGATGACAAGTTTTAACTCTAAGTCTGAATTATGCAAACTCTAGCAAATATTCATGTGCTATCTTAACTTGAAATCAATACTAACATTTGTAGATATAATTTAGGGTGTTAAATATAACATTAAAAAGAAAAATAAATTTTTTTAATCAACTAGAGTTATACATAGTGGTATAATCTCTTGAAAGTTGATTTTTATATCTACTGCAACTTAAAATAAGACTGAGATAATAAATAAAATTAATAATATTTTTATAGATAACTAATATTTTTTTAACATATTTTATTATCTTTAAATTTATTCATTTTATACATTTTAAATGATAAATAAATTAAGAAAATCTTCTTTTGTTTTTAAATATTTTATTGTTTTTAAAGAATTAATCTAAAATTTTTTATTAATACATTATTCACCTTTATTAAATAATAACTTGGGATTAATAACCTTTTTTTGTTATTTACAGAAAATTCAAGGCAAAACGAAAAATTTCAATACTATAGATTTTAGTATTTTTCTCCACTAAAAAAAGAATTCTGTTGAATATATCATGATGTCTTTATAAGCGTGTTCTTAAGGTCAATTAATTTGATCATTTTTAAAGGCTAGGAATAAAAAGATGTATGAAGAATTGCTGAGAATTTTTAGCATATCTTCTAAATTATCATATTTTGCTTTATTATTCTAAGTTTCATATTTAAAAATAAAACAACAAACAAATGAAATTTTTTTTGAATTCACTATTTGTAGGAAAATAATAACTTCTTCAAATACAGATTCATATTTTGACCATAGTGCCAAACTCTTAAAAAAGATTAAGACAAACACGAAACTCGATAATATTTGAATATAATTCATCTTTTTCATAAATAAATAGCATGTATTTAAAATTATATTTACTTTATTCTAATAAAAAACATATTATGACCATTTCTAAATCTTTAATATGTATGTTGCTTTAGAATAAAATAGATATATGAAAAATTCTACCATGAAGGCATTTAAGTGTTTTCTAGTGAGGATATTACTATATTTAGAAGTTTTTCTCTCTCATAATGTTTACATTGATTACACATCAGATTTTAATAGCACAAATCAAGTATCAAGATTTAATATCCTCATTAGAAGACACTTTAGTGTCTTCACCAAAGACCTTCCATATATATATATATATAGACAACCAATAATTTTTAGCAACCAAATTCAAAATCTCCATGCGCTTTTCTCTCATGTTTTTGCAGGTTCTTCTTCCTCCTTCTGCAATTTCTTCTTCTTCTCCTCCTCCTCCTAATTCTTCTTCTTCTTCTTCTTCTTCTTCTTCTTCTTCTTCTTCTTCTTCTTCTTCTTCTTCTTCTTCTTCTTCTTCTTCTTCTTCTTCTCTATCAATTACTGCTGCTTCTTCCAACGACAATGGCGATAAGGAGGAAGAGGGAAAAAAAGTGGACAGTGGCGGCGACGATGAGGAAGAGGAGGAGGAGGGGGAGGAAAATGAGGAGAAGGAGAAGGAGGATCATAACATCATTGAAAGTGGAGAAGAATAGAAAGAAAAAGAAATATAACACGGAGGAAGAGGGGGAATGCAGAGAAGGAGAAGGAGGAGGAAGAGGAGGAAGAAGAAGAAAAGAAAAGGAAATTCAGTTTTGTTTTCACGAAAATCCGTTTCTGTTTTTCATAAAAATTCGTTTCTGTTTTCATGAAAATCCATTTCTGTTTTTCATGGAAATCCGTTTTTGTTTTCGTGAAAATTCATTTAAGTTTTTATTTAATGAAAATCCGTTTCTGTTTTCGTGAAAATCCAATTCAGTTTCTATATGAAAATTTGTTTCTGTTTTTCATGAAAATGTTTTTCTGTTTTTCATGAAAATTCGTTTATATTTTCATGAAAATCCATTTCTGTTTTAATGAATATTTATTTATGTTTTTCATGAATATCCACAATATAACGATGAATATAAGAAGAGGAGGAAGAAGAAGATGAGGAGGAAGATGAGGAGGAGGAGGAGGAAGATGAAGACGACAACGACGATGGCGACAGCAACACAGTAGGAAGAAAAGGCGCGTGCTTTCATGTTCTTTATGTGAGAGTGGTTATTTTTTACTTGATTTAGCTTGATTGATGAAATTGCTTGGATGTGTAGCATTTTATTCTTTAAAAATAATAGAAAAGCGGCTAAACAGGCACTGTCGTGCCTGTGAAGACGCTAGTATATATAGACTTGGAAATCTATATTTTAAATTAGGTTAGCCATTGAAATTTCACTAAATTTTGAACGAGGTCTTTGTACTTTTTTTTTTTTAATTTGATTTCTATACAATATTTAATTTTTCAATTATGCTTTACTGTGATAAAATTTAAATTAATAGAATATTTTGCTTAAAAAAATAATATTTTCCATCTTTTTGAAAGTTTTTATAGCATAATATTTCATTAAAGAACAATACTACGGAACCACCCTTAGGGAATCATTAGGGAGCCAATAACTAAATTTTCATCCAAAATTTATATGAGTTATCATTCATAATTCATATATCTAAGATTGAGTTATCATTCAAAATTTATATGAGTTATCATCCATAATTATATTCGTTCTCTATTGGACACAATATGTTGGCTCCCTAGTCTTTTTCTTCATTAAATTTAACCTTTTTATTATCTCATGGATTTAATTGAAAACTTGCATATTGTATAAGTAACTAAATGAAATAGAAAAAAAATATAAGAACCTAATTTAAAATTTGATAAAAAGGAACAATAGAATTATTAAACTTTCTCAAAATAAATAAATAAATAAATACACTACTCCATTTGTTGGGCCTGAGTAGTGAGTTAAAAACGAAGTTAGCATTTTATGTTTTGTTTTTTTTTTTTTTTTGTCAACAGCCTGCCAATTATTCTTCGGACTAACAATATCGTAGAAAGAGATAGAAATTATTGTTGGGCCCGAATAGTTTCTCAATATTTATACCAAAATTGGGAAGCCATTAATCCTGTGAACAAAAACGAGAAAAACCGTAACCCTAATTGGAACCCTAGTACTTAGTATAACAAGTCCATCCACAAACAATTCTATAAGATGCAGCCATGGCGTCGCATCTTCAATTCCATTGAACAAATGTGCAAAGCCGCTTCTGTAAGTTACCCTTTGATTTGAGTCATTTTGTTGACAAAATCAATTCTATTATTACCAATTAGTGATGCACTACGTAGCCCCTTGCATCTTCAAGATTAGTTGCAAGGAAATTACGAGATAAGGTTATTAATGTGCTAAATTTACTTTCGGCATTACTTGTTTTTAGTTTTTAGGCGATGAAATTAGGCTTTCTTTCTTGCTCAGTTGATTCTATTTAAAATGCCGAATATTACTCTACCAGTTTGTTTGATTTATTATATTAGTGTCTGTGTAGTTTAATTTTTTATATTGATATATGCTTCATTGAGCAAAGCAAAATGATGAAGTTTTATGTCTGAAACTGATGTGGAATTCCTTGGTTTCATATAGGTCTTCAAAGTTCTCTGATTACTCTGCTCTATGAATTGTTTTTAAATTTTAGTTAGGTAGTCTTGGTTCAATCGATTTTCGTTTTCGCTCTTTTTTTTATTGTTTTTTTTTTTTTTTTTGGGTTATATGGTTTTCAATTTTGAAGTATTGTTCGTTGGTTTTTGCCCCCTTTTAGTTTTCTACTTTTGGTACCTTATATTAACTTTTTTATTTTTTATTTTAGACATTGAAACAAAACTAAACATTGAATTTGAACTAGGTGTTTGGTTGAAAGCTGGCAAAATGATGAGGCTTTTTAATATCTGAATATTATGTGGATTACTAATTTCCAATGGTCTTCAAAGTTCTCTGATTGCTATGCTGAATTGCTGACGATATTGCTGTTAGAAAATGTCATTTTCATTTTAACCAGAATGGTTTATTTCATGATAATCCTTGATAGCAAAAGGGAGGGAAGGTCATTATTGTAAATGGATTTTGTGCTCAATTCTCCTTAGACTTGAACCTACTCACTTACTTCCTCAGTCTAGATATGGTGTGAGAGAGTTACTCATCTCTAATGGTAGAGAAGTATTAGTTGGCTGGAAATGCCTAAATAAATGAATATAGCCAACCCAAACTTTTTCAGTTACTCTCATAGTACTTGTAATTTTATGAAATTTTCAAATAGATTTTATAGTTTGTATTAGAGTCTCTATATTAGATAAAATCTTTTAAGGCAAACACTTCGGTACTCCCCTCTTATTTAGGGGTAATTTACCTTTTCTACTATATTGGTTCACATTTAACTCAATAAATAGGATTTTATGCAATTGCAATATATAATCTTAACTAAATAAGAGTCCTCTAAGATATTTTGGTATCTTTTCTACAAAATAACAAATAATAAAACATTTTTTCGTTCTTCCTCGATATACAAAAAATCAAATGATATAAGATTTTTTTCATTTTCTATAATTGACTCTAAATCAAAATCCTAAATCAAATCCAATACAAATTAAACGGTAGAGAAGTTGTGTATATATTCTAATTAAAAAAGTATATATATTGAGTTAAATATGAACCAACATATTAGAAATGGTAATTTACCAACATGTTAAAAAAGTATACAGGAGTACTTGCTTTTAGTTAGGTCCTTTCTAACTAGTTTTTTGTTCAAAAATGCAATTTGTTTTGAAATAGTGTTTGATGTAGGACAAATATTAATAGTATGTATTTTCTGAAAAATAGGTCTTTTGAGTTGTCCAAATTCTTCATGATAAACACTTCTCTGTTTAGAGGGACCTCATAGCATTATATAGCCAATCATTCAAGTTGGATTCACTTTTAAATATTGTACAAACTGAAACAAAGAAGTGTATTATGATTTATGAAGCTATAATCCGATTGCTGCTAGACTTTGCTGACTGGAAAGTAAAATCTTCTAAAGTTGTTGAATTTGTAACATTTATTATTTATAGATTCCACCATCTTAATTAAGGATGATTAGTGCGTTACTTTTTTTCCTAAAGTAATTAACAAGTTTAGAGAAGCTTGATCCTAGGTAGTCGTGTTAGGCTTAACCCATGGCAGCAGATTGTTGTCGCCGTTGGTTGCAACTTTGGGGGAAACAATTGTGAAGGCTGCTTTTGAGAGAGTTCTTGAAAGGATGAGTCACAGTTTAAGCCTGCACTGGCCAAGAAGAGGTTAATGTTTTAATCTTGTACTTTCTTTGTTGGTGGATATTGCTGGGTAATGACACTTGTTCCCCTCTGTCCTAAGGTTGCGGAACTTTTGGACAGAAGAAATGGAGTGTTGGTTTTCTTTTTAATTGTGAGTTTGTCCTAAGGCGGGATCAATATGTAAATTATGTGTTTTGTAAGGTGGTAAAGTTATGTCCAAATTAAGACATGAAGAACTATGTCCAAATTATCTTGTCAAATTAGAATATAAGTTCCATGCACATGTTAAACGCTAGCATGACTATACACTCCATTTCATTCTCTCCACACAAAAGCGTCTTCATCATACAATTGGCCTTTATAATTTGCCTCATACTATGGTGAAGAGGAGATGAAAAGGAGAATGATGAAGAGAAGAAGATTTCTCTTGATGGTTGGATCTTAATTATGTAAAATATTTTATTTTATTATTTAGTAATTTTTAAAATAAAGTAGTACATCTCTTCATTCTATGTATGGTAAAATCTCTTCACCATAAAACTATTCTTATAATTTATCCTATTATGTGGATGGTTCATTGGTTATTTAGTCTTCAACATGGTTCTGCAAACCAAATTGGATCGAACAATCGAATGGAAAAATCAAGAACCAATGCCAAGTCTAATTCGGTTAGAGTGTAAAACCGCTTAATGTAAAAGCTGGAGTTAGACTTAAAAACCTGCTGATTAATCGCTAAAATGGAAATCGGAAGGCAATCAGTTCTTGAAATTAGAAAAGAAAAATGGGGACTAGAACGACGTCTTAAGCTTGTCTAAGGAAAAATCCCAAACATCTGTTTCTTCTCTCTGTCGCACCTACCGGCTTGCCGCCGTTAAACCTCGGTCCCACTCCCTCTCTATGATTTTTTTCTTCTTTTCATTCTAATCTAATCTCTTATATATAGTCCATCTCCTCAAGTGGCAGACCAAAGGAAATCAACAAAAAAGACAAAAAAAAAGACGAGGAGTAGAGCACAATAATAGTTAAGGATGAGAAATAGAGAAGAAACAAAAGACTTTTATCCACTCAAGTTGCTCAACAATGTTGATGTCGCTATACTTTCGAATTTTGGACAATTTTAATAGTTAACACGAAGACGCTGCCAAAAGAGGGAAAGGTGGAGGAAACATGATCAAGTTTCTCTAAATTTATTAATCATTTTAGAGGGTAAAATAGTGTTTTAATCATTCTTAAATGAAGATTGGTGAAACCTACAAGTAATAAATGTTATAAAATCAATAGTGATTAAGATATTATTCGACAACTTTACCAACTTAACAACTTTAGATAATTTTTGTCTGAAGGAAACAACACACTACATAACAATAATTTAAATATGAAAAACAAAACCCTAAATTATACTAAGATTGATCCTGTGTCAGCCTTGGGGTTGGTTTCATTTTTCATACTACAGGTATCGTTTAGTCCAATCCATTGTATTATGTGAATCGCCGAGGAGTCTTTTGTTAGTGTGGGTGAGGGTTCTTTATTGTTTCTTTTGGTTGGGTTTCCTGCCCATGAGCTGACTAAAAAAATCAATTTAATTTGATTATTAACAAAAAAAAAATTATTCATATATTTAATTAGAATTTCTCATTATTTTTCATATAGAATTTTAAATTAGTGTATTTTTAAAATTTATACTGGAATATCTTTACATCTTTGTGTGATTATTTATAATTTTAAATATTATTTAATTTAAAATAAATATGCGTTAGTGAATACATACTGAAAAATAAGACGGAAATTCAGGATAAAAAAAGTTACAGGAAAGGAAAAGTTATAGTGGTTGAGGATAAGAAATTAAATTAGGACGCCACTTGCCTACCGATGAAGAAATGTCTTTTTTTGAAGATGGTTTGCTTTCACCAATCAATATTTAACCTGTTATTTGGCTAAACCTATAATGTTATTAATTTATGCATGAATTAAACCCATGATTAATTTGTGAGTTAAAACTCAATTTGGCCCCTGAAATTTCAAGCGTAATCAATTTGGCTCCTGAAATTTGGAGTTACTCAATTTTTGTCCCAAAATTTTGAATCGTAAATTACATTGGCCCCTAAGACCATTTCCGTCAACAGAGAGCTGGGGTGTAACTTTAACTGCACCCCTAAAACGACGTCGTTTTGATTGAGTCGCCAAAACCATAAAACAACGCCGTTTTATTGAATCCCAACCCCAAAAAACTTAACTCATACGCCAAAAAAAATCAAAAGACACACTAAAAAAAAAAAAAAAAACCTCTCACCTCTTCGTTCTCTCCTTCTCGAAGGTTGGACAAACTTCCAGCGCTCAATTGCGAGGTCCTCTGAGGTTAGTAACGTTCTAATGCTACTAAAAATGCATGCTCTGCTTTTTGTGTTTTTTTATGAATGAAGGTGCTTTGTGCTGCTATTGTTGTTTCGAAGTTGGGGATGGACCACGCTTTTACTGTGATCGCACATTGGGGGTTGAGGGTTTAGAGGGTAAGAGCTAGGGTTTTGACAGATTTTTTTTTTGGTTTGTGTTCAATCGTATACAGAAAATGGCTTGCTTTTTTTTTTTTTCTTTTCTTTTACATGCATTTATTCCCCTTTATGAGAGATTCAAAGAAGAAGAAAAGATGTAAAGAAATGAAACTTTGTTCTTTTGATTGAATGAAAATTAGTTGTTGAGTACATGATGGAGTACTTATATTATATGGAAGAGATAAAAGAGAATAGGCTCATGCCAAAGCCGAAGTCTGTCATAGAGGAAGACCAATTATATTTAAAAAAAAAATCAATATTCTATATATCTTAACACCGTTTCCCCCGTTTTTGATTTTGATTGTGTCTTTTTCTTTTTCAAACTCTCAGACATGGCTCATTATTTGCTTTTATTATGTTCTCTTTGATTATTTTATTTTTTTTGAGGTATGAAGAAGATTGTTGAATGGTGCACCCTAAGAAAGTACTATGTTTTAATTTACTTGACGATCTCTGTAGTGTAGGAAAGGGTTCTATTGATGTTGTTATATGTTGTTGACTTCTTGTTATAATTCATTAATCATTACTTTGGTTGTGCCCTTTAGTTCAGTACTTGTAATTAGACTAGTTTCTTTGCTCTTAATTTATTTATTTTACTTTTTGTAGTTTTGATAGCCCATTAAATGATAATTTTGAAAATCTAATTAATGTCACATGGTGATTAAGCATAGATTTTGTACTGCCAAAATAGTAACTCTCTTGGATATAATGAAGTGTATATCTTTGAAATGGAAAGCAGCCACAATTTTTTCTTGGATATAATGAAGTGTAATTACATCTTTGAAATGGAAAACAGCCACAATTTTTCAAAGTAATAACTCTCTTCGATAAAAGCATGTTTATATCTTTTGGTTTTTATAAGGGAAAATCAATAGTGCTTTTAATATCACCCTTCTGTTTTGTGTGTGGATTTAGAAATGCATACAATATGGTGCTTCACAAATTCGGTGAGACGCTGTATTCAGGATTGGTTGCAACCATGACTGGACATCTAAAAGAGATAGCCAAATCTGTTGAAGCTGCTTAAGGAAGTTCCTTTCTGGAAGAAGATTATAATAAGGCATTGCGAATGATTAGAGACATACTGATGTACATGGACAGGACTTACATACCAAGCACCCAGAAGACCCCTGCTCATGAACTCGGCCTCAACCTTTGGAGAGAAATCGTTATTTATTCCACTCAGATAAGGAATTGGTTACTGAATACACTTCTAGAATTTATACATAGTGAGTGTACTGGGGAAGTTATCGATAGAGGGATAATAAAAAACATAACAAAGATGCTTGTGGATTTGGGTTATTCTGTTTATGTGAATGAATTTGAAATGCATTTTCTCCATGTTTCGACTGAGTTTTACCGGGTAGAATCCCAGAAATTTATTGTATGTTGTGACTGTGGTGATTATTTGAAGAAAGTCGAGATGGGTCTGAATGAAGAAATATTAGGGTTTTATTAATGGAGAGGGGCCAAAATGAAGGACTAAAAAAATTTGCCACCTCAAATAACTGTCACTTGCCACCGTCGCTGCCAGCATGTCAGTTAACGTTACACGTCAGCGCTCCGTTGACGAAAATGGGCTCAAGGGCCAATATGAGTTGCGATTCAAAATTTTGGGGTAAAAATTGAGTAACTCCAAATTTCAAGAGCGAAATTGAGTTACGCTTGAAATTTTAGGGGCCAAATTGAGTTTTAACTCTTAATTTGGTTCATGGAATTGATTTTTTCTCTTTTTTTTTTTGGTCTTGGTTCAGGCCGATCTCCAGCTCTGTCCCTTCCTCCTTCGCACCGGAGTTGCTTCGGTTAATTCTTGCTGGCGACGCCTTCCTTCTCGCCCTCCACCATGCTTCGTTGATGCCTTAGCGATGATGTTACTGCACTGCTAGAGCTCCTGCTGTGACATGGAAACTACAACGACTCTGACTCGGCTCTCGGATGCGACTGCCTTTTATGCCATCACCGGACAACTCTTTCTGTCAGCCTGGTATTAATTAGATGTCGCCTCCAGTTTTGCCAATGCTTGAGGAGAAGTGAGCATGGAGGGCGATAATGACGCTGGTTGCCGGTGGAAGAGGAGACAGGAAGATGGCTGCTAATACTCATAGAGTTGGTTGGATTGGCTCGTTTGGTGTTGAGTCTATAATAAATCGGTTTGTGATACGAGCCCAAAGCACAATGATAATCAAATTGGCCCAAACGAGATGAGAAATGAAGAGATTGGGCCAAATGTGAATCCAATTGGCAACAAAGCTGTGAGAATTAGAAGGCCACCAGCTTGGTTGAAGGACTATCAAGTTTGATAGAGGAGTGCCACAGTGAATAAGAGGGTGTGCATTAGGCATGTTAGTTACATGACAAACTATTACAGGGTTGTTAAATAGGGGAAAGGAAGTAGTAGTAGAAGAAGAATTCTGATTTGGTATTTGTTATTTTCTTTACAGTTTCTCTGTTCATATACTATCACACTCTCCTTTATTCCATATTTAGATCTTGATTGATGATTACAATCGATGATAATTGTTGCTGCTGTTTGTTCATTTAGAGATTCAACATACTGTTATGCTGCATTTCAATTACAAGTCTATCAACTGGTGCTTTCATTAAGAGTATTCCATGGCGGAAGGAACTCGACTGGGACGGTTGGAGGAGATGAATCTATCCAACAAACATGAGATTGCGACGTTGAATCGAGGATTGATCGAGGCCAATGAGCCCATTGCTGAGAATCAAACACAGTTGAACACCATTGAGCAACTATTGCGAGACTGTCTGGATGCGAAACCCAAATCGACGGCGGTACCCACTGCTGAAGTGAGTTCTGGATCAATTGGTGCTTTCAACTTCAATGGCGACACCAACCGCCCTTGGAAACTCAAGGTAGCAGATCTGCCGATGTGCGATGGTGAGGGAATTGGGGACTGGGTGTTTCGAGCGAAACAGTACTTGGAAACCTTCGGAATTCTAGAGGAGCAACGGATTCGAGTTCTTTCTTTTCATCTAGTGGGCGCCGCCTATGCGTGGTATCGCTAGGGCGTTAACAACAAGATCCCTTACACATGGAATTCCTTCCTCGATGCGATGATCACCAGATTCACCAAGAACATCTACTATGACCATCGCACAGCCCTGAAGGAGCTCCAGCAAGGAGGCTCCGTCGCCGAATACCAGGCTCAGTTTGAGGACTTGAGCAACCGGGTTACTGGACTTGGAGAGGAATGGATCGTTTCTCTCTTCATGGCGAGCCTACAAGATCATTTGAAATGTGAACTTCTGCTTGCCAAGCCCACTTCGTACGTTCACGCGGTGTCCATCGCAAAGATACATGAATAGAAGCATGCTATGGCATTGGGCCTCACCAAAACGGGCCCAACTCGGACCCAACCCAATTTCAACTCTCCAACCCGATTTTTTCCGAACCGGACATTGAACCCGATTTCCGACACCCACAAGGTAACTTCGAGCCCTACCTCCACCACCACGCTTTCCCCTTCGTCCATCACCTTATCTTCTCATGCGAAACCCTCACCGCCTTACAAGCAACTCACGACTGCTGAAATTCGACAACGTCGTGAGAAGGGTCTCTGCTACTATTGTGAGGAACGGTATACACCGGGACACCGCTGCATTCACTGCGGCTCTTGGTGGGTGAAGAAGAGCTAAGAGAAATGTTGAACGGTCTGCCGGAGGCACCCACCGAGGAATCCGATTCCGATTCCGATGATGAGAAACCGGCTTCCTCGAACGGCGCTCCTCGCATTAGTATGAACGTCATGGTTGGAGAGTTCCACCCGGAAACGTTGAGGGTGAAGGGAACCAACGGTAATCGCTCCCTCATGATACTGATTAATGGCGGCAGTACTCACAATTTTGTGATGAGCTCCCTGGCCCGGAAGTGGAACGCTCCATTAACCCCAACTCCAACTCTTCAGGTTATGGTAGGTAATGGTGACTCGGTGCATTGTGGTGCTAAGTGGGAAAATATGGCATTATCAGTATAGGGCTATGATTTCTCTGTAGATACTTATGTTCTGGATCTGCAAGGAGCTGATGTGGTTTTGGGAGTGCACTGGATGATGCGATTAGGCACGATACACACAAATTATTTGGAGTTGTTTATGAAGGTTAAGGACAACGGGAGATGGGTCATTCTCAGAGGAGAAAGGTTACTTCGGGAGGCTAGCCTCAATTACAGGGAGTTAAGGAAGTTACAGCGCAGTAATGCCATTGCTTCTATGTTTCACTTGGAAACCAACTTACCAACACCAAGTGACCGTTCTTCCAAGTTTGATCCTCAGATAGAAAAGGTCTTGACTGAGTTTGAAGGAGTCTTTGAGGAGCCACAACAATTACCACCGCAGAGATCAATAGATCACCCCATTCAATTAACTGCAAGGGCATCTCCAGTAAGTATTCGCCCGTACAAATACCCCTATTTCCAGAAGGAAGAAATGGATCGCCTGGTGAATGAAATGTTACAGACTAGTGTTATCCGTCATAGCCAGAGTGCGTTCTCTATTCCTGTCTTGTTAGTGCGAAAGAAGGATGGAGGATGGCGCTTCTGTGTCGATTACAGGGCTTTAAATTCTCTCACGGTGAACGATAAATTTCCTATTCCCACAATTGAGGAGATACTCGATGAAGTACATGGGGCTGTTTACTTCTCTAAGATTGATCTAAGGAGCGGGTATCACCAAATTCGGATGAAAGAGGAAGACATTGCTAAAACTGCCTTTTGAACACATGCCGGCCACTACGAGTTTGTGGTGATGCCGTTTGGGCTCACAAATGCTCCATCAACCTTCCAAGCAACTATGAATCGTATTTTCCAACCCTATCTTCGTAGCTTTATTGCTGTGCTTTTTGATGATATTCTTGTTTACAGTCGCAGTAAGGAAGAACACTTGGAGCATTTATTCACAACTTTATAGGTACTGAAGGCTAATTCTTTCTTTGCGAAGCGTTCCAAATGCTCCTTCGGCCAACTTCAGATTGACTACTTGGGATGATCTCTCTGTAATGTTTCCCCATGCGCCCTTGAGGACAAGGTCGTTTTCGCGTCGGGGGTAGTTGATACGAGCCCAAAGCACAATGATAATCAAATTGGCCCAAACGAGATGAGAAATGAAGAGATTGGGCCAAATGTGAATCCAATTGACAACAAAGCTGTGAGAATTAGAAGGCCACCAGCTTGGTTGAAGGACTATCAAGTTTGATAGAGGAGTGCCACAGTGAATAAGAGGGTGTGCATTAGGCATGTTAGTTACATAACAAACTATTACAGGGTTGTTAAATAGGGGAAAGGAAGTAGTAGTAGAAGAAGAATTCTGATTTGGTATTTGTTATTTTATTTACAGTTTCTCTGTTCATATACTATCATACTCTCCTTTATTCCATATTTAGATCTTGATTGATGATTACAATCGATGATAATTGTTGCTGCTATTTGTTCATTTAGAGATTCAACATATTGTTATGCTGCATTTCAATTACAGGTCTATCAGTTTGTTTGTGGTTTTTTAAAATTTAAACTATTGAATCAGTCTAATAAATATATCCAATTATAATTTAACAATTAAGCATCCTTACAAAAAGTGTTTTTAAACAACTTGATGCGAGTATTTCCCAAAAAAGTTATTTTGTTTACAAGTGTCACGTTATTTTGTTGTGAAAAAGTTTTCCTGTTTTTATATGTATTTTTCATGAAATAAGGAACTTAAAAAGTTCAAAATTTTTAATGCAATTATTATATTTAACATTTTAACAAGATGTCGTTAAAATACTTATTACATTTGTGGTTATTGCTAAGATTCGAATCGAATCGGATATCAAATAAAAACAGACAGGCGAAAAACATCATTAAATTAGATTGTTATTTTAAACCAAACAGCATATAAAAGATGACGAAATTCATATTCATATTTTCATAGAAATATGTTGCCTTAAATTGGGAGAAACGTGATGGCATGGAAGGAATGAGGAAGGAGGAAAGTGAAAACCCAGAAAAGTGTTTGCTTAAGCGGTTTATGTTTGAGCAGTCAAAGGTCAACGCAAAGTGGTCAGTGATGAATATAATTGCTGCAAAGAAAAGAAAAGAAAACACTCCCCCTTTAATTTAGGAGCTCTTTCCACATCTTTCTTTGCCTCTTTGCACCTTCATCGATATTTCCGAATTTCTATAGTTGTTGGATATGTACATTATTATTACTATGTTTAATAATATGTGCACGGATCACATTGCAAGCGTTCAATATATATATATATATATATACACACACTAGTGTACCTGCCTTACCGTGTATATCCTATTGTTTTGATAATTAAACTTAGAAAAAATATAAGAAACAAATTTTTAGTTAGTTAATATTAGTAATTTTAATTTTTTAATTATAAAAAATCTCAAATTTTTTAGAAGGTTCAGGGTTTAGAAATTTAAAATTTAGTGTTAAAGACATATAATATAGGATTTATAATTTAAGATACACAAAATATTTTTTTGAAAAAATTAGTTGATATTAATTGAAAATGTTGGTACCTTAATTAAATTCTTAAATTTATTAAATTTCATAAAAATAACACATTGAAAAATATGTATTCTAAATGCGGAAATTGATGAACTAATACAAGTTAGCATAAATTGATGAGGGTCTGTCCACTTTAACCATTTTTTTTGATTCAATTTTCCTTGAAGGATGAGAATTGAGTTTGTTTGCTTGGGAGCGTCTCCTTAACTTTTTATCATATTTTTTTTCTTTCAAAATTTGAGTTCAAATGATCTGAAGACGAATTATTTATTTTTCTATATAGCTATACCAATTCAATTCAATGATAATTAATTAGTAGTTTTATATTTATTTAAGTATTAACTATCGATTTTTTTTAAGTATTTCCCTTTAAAAATATATATATTTTTATGTTTATTATTTCAGTAGAACGATAAAAGGAGAGGAAAAATATTATTTTATTTTCAATTTACTACACATTAAGCTGAGAAGAAAATATGAACTCTCACTCTATGATATTATTTTATTTGTTTAAAACTCGTTTGATTCATTATAACAAAGAAATTATTTTCCAAGTGCAAAACATTATGCAATCAAGTGGGATAATTAAAATCTATATCTATCTATACTTAGTCTCTTAATCGTGGGACACTGTGTATAAAGAATAGACATCCTTAATCAAGTTGGATAACTAAATAATATTTAAAACATGTAAATCTGTAAACAATTAAAAAAAAATATTACCGGAAATAGAGGAAATGAATAAAAGTACAATTGATGATTGGACGCTTTTGAGTACAGCTCTACGTTCAATACGGATATATACGGCCAGCTAGTACAAGCTTGTTTACCACTTTACCTGCTTCAAAAAGTTGGGTTTTAGTTGTGAAGAATTATACGTAAACATGTGATTTTCACCAACAAAGTGATTTATTTTTATGTTAAATATAAGACTATTTCGATATCAAATAAAATTTTATATATTTTTTATTTCACATTGTTATAAAAAAATAAATAAATAAACGGTGATGTTATTTGCTCACCTCTTTTACTCAACCAAGCTCAACCGATCTACGTATGCGTTTTCTCCTTCTTCTTCAATCATAATCATCATCTTTTTCTTCTTTTGCATTTGTGTGGTTGTCATCATCTCCACCACCACCACCACCATCATCATCATCATCTTTATCATCATCATCATCTTCTTCTTCTTCCTCATTTTTTTTGCGTCATCTGTGTTGTATCTAAATAATCGTTGTCGTCGTCATCATCTTTTTCTTCTTCCTCCTCTTCTTTCTCTTTCTCTTCCTCCATCATCATCGTCGTTTTCGTCATACTTTTCTTTTTCTTAAATAAGAACTTATCCTGTACTACAATTTGAACCGAAATACATTGGTAAATTAAACCGAAATATATTTCATTAGCCAAACATCATCATCACATGAAAACTGAAAAATCGAACTGAAATACATTTGCATATTGAACCGAGATATAATAGCAAAATGAATCGAAATATACTTCATCAGGATAAACATGCATATCACATGAAAACCTGAAAATCGAACCGAAATACAATGTAAATTGAACCGAAATATAAATAAAAAAACGAATCGGAACATCACTTTCTTCTTCTTCAATCACATGAACATGAACAACGCTAATTGGTTCAAGAAAACATTAAAACATGTACATAATTAAGAGGAAAAAACAACAAAATTAGGAATGCAAACAAGAAAGAAGGATGAGGAGGAAGAAGAGAAGGAGGAGGACGATGACGAAGACGAAGATAACGACGAAGACAACAAAGAAGATGATGATGATGATTATAACACCCTAGACAATAGCACTTCCGGATCGTGCCGAAATCCAGGAGTTATGGACCTTCTAAAAGCCTCTAATGAACATGTACTATATTCTATTGAAAGACGGACAGAGTACCCTTTGTATTTTAGAGCATTACCAAGTTTCACTATTTAATTTCACCTGTATTAAAATCCAACCAACAACTCAGGAATTTACATATATATATATATATATATATATATATATATATATATATATATATATATATATATATACA
>JASCZI010181725.1:2161-18276 GCA_036250425.1 Stylosanthes scabra
ATAGTATTGTTATTGATATAGAACTGGTTTATATATATAATAATTTTAGAAGCACATGTATTTTGATCAGTTGAATTATCTATTTTTATTATAAGGTTATTTTAATATTAAATATAAATTTGTTTCGATATTTTTTTTTGTATTATTTAATATATCAAAATATATGTACATATATTTTTATATGTAATTGCATACAATTCTTAATAAAATAATCAACCACCAAAATAATCAAATTAAATATAATAGAATAATAAAACATTTTTAAAGTAGTATAGTAAATTTTATACATAAATTAATTTCTACATGGAAATAAAATGAGTGAAAATGAAATTGTTATTGGCCATTGGTGGGTCATGATGGGTGTCAGAATTTTACACCACTTGCTAAAACTGGTCAATTAATGGCCTGTAGTAACTTACCAAATTGAGTAATTGACAAAAGAAAAAAACAAAAGCTTTTTGAAACTTATGAAAAGCTTGGTCCACCAATTAGGATTGTTAAATAAATCTGCCTGGCCCATTTAAATCTATGTTTTTTTTGTCAATAAATCCGTGTGTTTAAATCCATTTTAGTTCAGTCCAAAACAAAAATCCGTTTTAGTTACAGGCCATAATATTTCAATTGGACTATTTATGGCGAGTTCGACTAGTCATAGAATAGGTCATTTAATTATTTGTTTATTTTAAAAAAGATTAAAAAATTTTACTTTTAACTCCGAAAATAGAAATTTAGAAGGGAAAAAAATGTAATTTTATTAGAAGAAACTTTGAAAATTAAAATTCTTTAGTGAGTAGATTGAATTTTCAGATGAAATTATAGAAAAATATGAAAAAATCTAATAAATTAAAAAAATAAACAGGTCATTCTGTTTAGCCGGTTGGCTTAATCCACTATTTCTCATGGATCAATCGAATTTAATATATTTTATTTTCATTTTTATCAGACCTAATTTAATGATAAAAGTTTGATTATTTAAGACGGGTAAGCGGACTAATCCAATAGGTTTAATACATTTCGACGATTCTAACGTATCATTAATTATTGCTTTTCTCAATCCACTAAAAATGTCCGCATGTCATCAAACTTTACATTTTTCGCAACTTGCCATAAATATAAAGGACTAATATACATTTTCACCTGCTCAACAAATTTTAGTGCAAAACACTTATTTTAAATCCATGTTAAAACATTTTACCCGTATTTTTATATAGTGCTAATTTCTCATGTTTATGTAGTACAATAATTATATTATGTGTTATCAATGAAAATCTCTCAATCTATCACTTGACATACAAATCACAACTCATTTCAATATCAATATTAATATGTGTAATAAAGTCTAGTTAGTAGTTCATCTACCATTAAAAGTGTCTCAAATGGTAAAAATTCTAATTTAACCTTTCACTTGTTGTACTTTAGGAATTGGTATAGTGTCTATACCATTTGCATTAGCAACAGGAGGTTGGTTAAGCTTGGCATTCCTTTTCATCATAGCTATAGCAGCATGCTACACAGGCTTATTAATCAAAAGATGCATGGATAAAGATTCCACCATTGAATCTCTTCCTGATATTGGTCAAAGAGCATTTGGTGATAAAGGAAGATTATTAGTTAACATTGCAATGAATTGTGAACTTTATTTGGTTATAACAGGCTACTTAATTCTTGAAGGAGATAACTTGAACAAGTTAATATCACACTTTCATGTGGATATTGGAGGATTGAGAATCAGTGGAACACAATGTTTTGTTCTAATTTCAGCACTGATTATTCTCCCAACTGTATGGTTGGAAGATCTAAGCAAATTTCTATCATATGTGTCTGCAACAGGGGCTTTAGCATCAATTATATTTCTGTGTTCATTATTTTGGAATGTTGCAATTGATGGAACAAAACATCATAGCAAAGGAGTGCTCTTTAATTGGAAGGGTGTTCCTGCTGCAGTTAGTTTGTATGCATTTTGCTACAGTTCTCATCCTGTCTTTCCAAGTCTCTACACTTCCATGAAGAACAAACATCAGTTCTCTAATGTAAGTGCAAATAATACGAAAACAAAAAAATCATAAATCATCTCATTAAGAAAAAAAAGTTGTTTATAACTAGTAGTCTATTGCTTAAATCCGATATCATAGTTATTAAAACCTATCTCGTAATTAACTTGATCAACTGAGTAAGTCTCTTTAGACTAGTAGCTTGACTGTCAAGTTATCTATTAAACCGTATAAATCAAATAAAATTAATTATATGAAAATAGAATTTAACTTAAGAAAACATATTTTATGTATCACAATTTTCAAAGAAATTTGATTATTCTAAATATTCTTTATATTTTGAATAATTTTATTACAGGTTTTGCTGGTGTGCTTCACATTGTGCACTTTAGTATATGCAGCAACAGCAGTTTTAGGATACCTAATGTTTGGATCAGAAGTTCAATCAGAAATAACTTTGAATCTTCCAAAAGAGAAACTCAGTTCAAAAGTGGCAATATACACAACTTTGATTAACCCCATTACCAAATATGCTCTGATGCTTAGGCCAATTGTTGATGCCATAAAAAGCAAGCTTCCACCTCACTACAACAAAAGGCACAAGTTCACACATATACTAATTAGTAGCATCCTACTAGTCTCTACTGTTGTGGTTGCACTCACTGTTCCATTTTTTGGATACCTTATGTCACTGGTTGGTGCATTACTAAGTGTGTCAGCTTCATTCCTAGTGCCATGTGTTTGCTACTTGAAGATTTCTGGAACATACAAGAAATTGGGGTGTGAAATGATCATCAATTACTCTATTTTCTTTGTTGGTACTGCAATTGCTGCCTTTGGAACTTACCAGTCACTCCGACAAATAATTAATAACTTAAAGTTGTAATTTTTTGTAATATTTAGTTTCCGTTTATATGTTTGTGTCGCCTTACAATATATATATTGTTAAATTAAAACATCTAGGTAATCGAGTCTTTTATTCACTTAAGTGTAATTCAGTTGCATAATATGCTAAATATTTTTTGTGCGATTAAAATGATTTCTATTGAATTTGGATCAATTTGGTGGGACTTAATTGATAAAAATAATTACAATATTAGGTCCAACTAAAAATAAAATTTGTAGTAATAAATATTATGCGTAATTACATCTTATTAAAATAATGCATTTAGATCCGACTAAAATTAAAATTTGTAGTAATAAATATTCTGTGTAATTATATATATTAATATATATTAAAATTGAGATTTTTTTTTAGAAAAATTGTTCAAGCTCTTGACTCCGAAGAGGAGAAAAGAGTACATGCAAAAATACATCAAAAGACACCAAACAAACCAAAATAACACATCAGTACAACACCATAATAACATGAAGAACACTAAAAATTAAAGACACTGTAGAAGCCAAATCTAAAAGCAGAAAAGAATTCACCAAAAGTATCTCGACCAACAACACGAACAACACCAATCCTATCAAGTTGGTTCTTCTCCCATTAATCTCATACTCACAACTAGATCAAATAACTCTCAGTTCATGAACCGCTATGAAATCAATCCCAGCAACATATAAGCACGTACCTCCAAATTTGCAAGAAACCAAGACGCTTCGTGCACCACGAACTCGAACAACCCAAACTCTCTTACACCCTTGAAACGTTGAAGAAACCACTAACCACCTTTACTTCGCGCACCACGAACTTGAACAATTCAAACTCTCTTACACCCTTGAAACGTTGAAGCAACCACTAACCACCTTTACTCCCTCATATCTTTGACGTTTTCGGTCTACTCTTCCTAGCCTTCCTTCTCTGTTTCGCTTGCCTTCTTTTCAAATCTCGAGCTTCATTTAATTTCTTTAATGTAGACATAAAGTTTTCATCCTCGTAGAACTTCTTCGTACTATAATTCTCTACCTGATTCCTTGATGGTTGATTTTCCTTGTTTCTCAATCCTGGTGATCGATCAACTGTTCCCCACTCTAACTCTCCAAAGCCATTCGGTTTCAACATCCCTTTCTCCCCTACTGTTTCCGCACCCATTCTCCACCGGACTCTACCTCCTTACCATCGCCTATGGAATCGCTCGCATTTCGTCCGCAAGACTTCACTTTAAAGACTTCACTTTCTATATCTATTGGGGAAGCCTCTACCACTATTGATCCTTCATTCCTTTCCATTAAAGATTTATTTTCCACCACAAGGCCACGTAATTGTTCGATCCGATCTTCTACTATCGCTCCAGTTTGAGTTTTGACCGCTTAAAATATCTTTGTTGCACGAATCTGCCTTATCTTTAACAAAATTCCACCCGTTCAATACCTCTTCTATATGGACAAAACTGACTTGATCCTCATCAACTTCATTATACTTCAGCATCGTTATATCAGCCAAAGGATCTCTCTCCTTGGATGTAACATAAACAGGACAATACTCGACCTCTACAAATTTCCACTCATCCAAAATCTCCTTTGTAATACCGATTTTCACCTCATGCTCTCCAACCTCACCTCTAACAAACATCACCAATTCTACACTCGGATCCCACACTCTACCATGTACAACTTGTTCTCCTTTCACAAACTCATCCCTCGAAAACAATCTATTTCCATATTCTACTACCTGTTTGTTATCCCTCCTAGTCCTTGCTTCTTCAATAAACATTCTATTTCCTCTCAAAAACGTATTATGCATAGTCTCTATAGCCTTGACAGCCCCACTTTTTGTTGCAAATCTTATAAAAGCAAACAAAAATGAATAATTTTCTTTCATCTTTCTAGAAATGTAAATGTCATTAATCTTACCCGTCCATCCAAACAAAAGATGCAGCTCTTTCTTCGATATATCCTCCGGTAAGTTGCCCACGAAAACTGTGAAGGAGATAGCCTCAAGGCGTCTAAACTCTTCCTTTTTCCATACCCTTTGTTTACATTGGTCCCTGGACCACACCCGATCCCCATTCCTTACAGGCTCCATCAATCAACTAGAGCAGTGGACTGAAACAGAGCAGCGGAGTAGGGCGAACAGAAAACGAATGGTGGAGAACTGCTGGTGGCAAGGTGGCAGATCAACTGCAAGTGAGGGAACGACGTTGACAGAGAGGTAGAGACATCGAAGGATCAGCGACGAACCTGTTCAGTTTGTTGTTGAAGAGAAGGGGACGGCGCTGGATTAAGGCCGAGGTTCAGGACGACGTCGGCGCGGCTCCGTGTTTGAGAGGCGGAACAGAGTACTCTGCAGTACTGTCGCCCACGAGCCCAAAAGGTTGGACGATCAAAGAATGAGAGAAGGAAAGACATGGGGAAGGAAAGTTGTTACTGATGTTGCCGGCGCTGGTGATGGGTGAAGGTGTTGGGGGCGGATTACGCCGGCGCCGCTGAGGGTGATGGAAAAATTGGCTGGGTCTTGTTGGGGAAAGGAAAGGGTTCGGCCATGGTTTATTATTAAAATTGAGATTATATGAGCTAAATTTAATCCCAATTATTATTATTATTGTTATTATTATTATTATTATTATACAACAGGTAGAATTCTGGAGAAAAAATATTGATGTGGCGCATTTTAGTACCAATATGTCTACTTCTCTCTTCCGTGCAACATTTTAGTAAAGTAATTAATAATATTAATTATACGAATCTACATTTAATACAAAACAAATCACTTATAATCAATTCATGATATCAATTAGTTAATTAATTTGATTACATACTTAAATCTCCAGTAATTTATGATAATTTATTTATATGAATCATTTCACTTGATTGGAGTAAATATCAAATTATTTTATAAATATAGTGGATTAGATTTAATTTATTCTCTTATTATCTTCTATAAATACGAACTCCAGATGTACTTCTTGCATATCCCCTCTTTTGTGGTTACATATCACTTTTGTAATTCTTCTACATTTTTTTTATCTCCATTTTGTCAAATTTTGTATTATTGGTAATAACACTATATGTTGTTATTGCTTCTATACAATTTAAATTTTGATATTATTGAATAATTATTCTTGGTTTTGTGTTGTCCTGTTCAGATAATTGGCAAAGATTTTGTGCTCAAAGAGATAATCAACGATCACTGCAGCGTTAGGTTGGGGTATATTTCTTTATTTTGTCTATCATGATTTATTTGTACCATTGAATTCAATTCTATGTAATATATCTTTATTTTTTTGCAGTTCCTTTTAATAAAGCTTGAAGAAGTTAATTTAAGATTGAACATGAGTTCTATACTAAATGTTTCCTTCTTTTTCAAAAGATGTAAGCTCAAGTTGGGCTTGCAATGGGAAACGGACTCGAATAATAGAAAGAGGAACTACAATGCTAGCTCTTTAAGGAATTTTGGGAACTAGAGTATGTGGAAGTAGTGTTGAGATGGGAGAATGGAGGGCAATGCTTAGTTTAATCACTTTTCTCTCATTTGGAACTCATAGATGTAAGCTTTATTTTCATTATATTTTGTTAATTCCCTGAGAATTTCTTTGAACTATATAAAAAAAAAATATAAGTAAGGCATCACTTTTTTAATTTTAAAACTCTTATAAAAAATTTGAAAATATTAATTAAATATGATTGATATCAAGTCATTCTATTAACACATAATTAGATAAATTAGTATACAACACCACTAAAATTATATTTCTGCATTTCTTTTCTTTTTTTATCAATAAATCAAATAATATTAGCAATAGTTTTTCGATAAATTGCGTCAAGAATGCTGATGTGACGCATTCTGGTGCCAATATTTCTACACCTCTCATCTATCAACTACTTTGGATAAGTAATTCATATTAATTATATTAATTGATATGAATTTTAGGAAATTATATTAATTGATATGCCTATCTCTTTTTTTTGTGAAATTTTAGGAAACTAATTTATGTTAATTATTTTAATTAAAATACAAATCATTATTTATTAAATAATTTTTGAAAAATAATTCATAATTATATTAATCAGTGTATATTTAAATCAATACAATAATTTTCTCATATATATGATTGATATCAAGTCATTCTATTAACACATAATTAGATCAATTAGTATACAAAACCGTTAAAATTATGTTTCTGCATTTAATAATGAAGTTATACAATATGCATGTTTTTGAAATGTTTTCGAATTTATTTCATTTGATTGATTAAATCAAATCAATAATATAACTAATTAATTATATCGATTAGTTAATTTGATTAGATATTCAAATATCATACAATTTATTATGATTTATATCAATTATCAATTATAATTAATTATTTTGATTTGATATCAATTTCTTAATTCTATACCTAATTGCTATAAAAATGTCATTATTTCGTGTTATGGATGTTATATTTTCTTAGATATTTTCCTTTGTCATTTTTTTGGTAGTGTTGTTAACATTTTTCATTTTGTTTTCTCTCTTTCTCCCGCATTCCAATGCTTTCTAACTAGGAGCGAAATTGAAAAATATGAAAATGAATTATGGTGGAGTTAACTGGATTTATTAAGCTTGGATGCTGGGAGAAAGAATAAGGTGCTATGGTTCTATATAATTTGATGGTATATATTTTGATTAGTATTTTGTAATTTCATTTGTGTGAGATTTCTTATGTATTCTAGGTTGCTGATTTTATTTTGTTACCAAACGATAAAAAAATGCTTTCTAACTTCTTCTACTTCTTTTAATTAGTCTCTTTGTGTTATTTTTAATTTTTATTATATTTTTATTCTTCATAAGTTTATATTAATTGATTATATATTTTTTTATTTAAATCAATTATTTTCAAATTATTGTATATAATTGATTCTTTATTTTATTTTGTGTATTTATTTTCAATTTATTAAAATTTGCATGGTATGGTATGGTTCATATTATGGTTTGTAATGTCACGTTCTAGATACATTACATGACTTTTACTTATTGTATAACAAATGATTAGCTATAGTTACAATTTGCAAATTATAATACAATTTTAATATTAATAATATGAAAAGACTAGGGAATCAACATATTATGACAAATAGGGAGCCAACACATACTATGAATGATAATTCATATAAATTTTGGATGATAACTTAATGTTGAACATCGGCAAAGCTTCTTGAGGACTAAGGGGGGCAATGGCCCCCCAAAATTTTTACAAAATATTTAATAAAACTATATTATATTATATGTTTAATTCAATTAGCCAATTTTTATACTACTAAATTAAGGAAAAATATAGGTAACCAATAATTTTTTAACCAATAAATCAACCAACAAAAAATAGAACATCTAAAACTATTATTTATAGAACATCCATAATGAAAGTTATAGAACACCCTAAACCTAAAACAATCTCAGCCAACTTTATATTTTTGGAAACAGAATATCCGAAACTTAAAAATAGAACATCCAAAACATAAAGAAATAGAATATCCAATTTAAGTTATTAACTGATGTTGGCCAAATTTTTATTGGTTACCTAACATGATTGTTAAATTAAGTATACTAGATTTAATTTTCATATTTCTCATTTACTTATTACTTTTTCTTAATTCAAATTAAATTTATTCCAAATTGTATTATTGACATGTAGAATTTTTTTTTGTGACAGTGACCTATAGAGTTTAATTAATTTTCTAATAGTTTCAAATTATATATATTATTACTTTAAGCTCTTATTGCAAATTACCCTAGTCTATTTAATTTAATATTATTCATATTTTATTGGTCCGTTAATTTAATTTTTTTAATAAGATAAAATAATATATAATATCATTATATTAGAATATATTGATAGAGAATTTATAATTTAGAGTTTTTAAAATTTTGCCAAATTTTTTTTTTAAATTTAATTTGGCCACCCCAAAATTTTTCTTCAAGCCCGTCACTGATGTTGGATATATGAGTTATAGATGATAACACATATAAATTTTGGATAATAACTTAATTATTAGCTCCCTAATAACTTCCTAATGTTGGTTCCATAGTATTATCCTTAATCATATTAATTCTCTTTAGTTACGTGTGTGTATATATATATATATATATATATATATATGAGAACTTATAAAAAACATTGGTTTCCATTATTAATCCAATAAGTTTTCTTTAGCATTTTTAAATTATATTCATGAATTATTTATTATTGACATATTAATTTATAATTGTGTTATGACGTATATACATCTATTATTATAAATTTGAAGTTTAGAACATGCAAAATCACGTAATAAAAGGGTTATTCATATTATATGATGTCATATATAGTTAATATATTGATATTGATTTAATTAAGATAAATATCACAATAATTGAATTTAATTTTCGAGTTAGAATTATTCACGAAAATATATTCATATTAATTCAAATCTTTATTTACCATTATTATTATATTATTATTCTACGATATAGATGTAGAATACCGGTGTCAATAATATTAATGACTTAATGTGCCACCTCTCTTTTCTTTGCAAAATATTAAAAAAGTAATTTATATTAATTATGTTAGTTTAAATAAAAATAAATATTTATTAAATGATTCTTTGAAAAGAAATAAATGGCACAAGTCATTCATGTTATATATAATTATTACGTGAAATCAACTATAATTAATTAATTATTACAACAAATAGGTAAATATGCTGACACATTCTAAAGTCAATATGTCATATCTTTTTAATAGGTAAACATTAAAAAAAATAATTTATATTGATTATATTAGTTAAAATACAAATAAATATTTATTAAATAATTCTTTGAGATAATAATTAATCACACAAATTATATTATATAATCATTATATCAAATCAATTGTAATTAATTAATTATTACAATGCATGTTAACCAAATATGCTGATGTAGTGTATTTTGTCAATTTTCATAGATCTCATGTAAAGATTATTTTGGAAAATATACTATTTATTAAATGACAATATTTGTTAACATTAACAACTAATTACGATGAAATTTGTCAATAATTACAAGATTATATATCATATTTTTTAAATAATTATATTGATTCTTTGATATATCTTTATTATACCTCATCAAACTTTGGTTCTTTTATTCCTCAATAAATTTGATTATATTATTCTTTGTTTGCTTTGTAAAAGGGAATACTTGGTGTTAATTAAGAAATTTTAAGAGACTGATATCTAACATTAATCAATAAATATGATAGAGAAAGATCCATTCTTGCGCACACAAAAACGGAGGATACAAAAATTTTAATTTCATAGAAATGAATTCTATGATTGAATTTATTTTGATTTCTTTTTTGAAATATAACATTAAAATATATAATATATGATTATTTTTTGAGTAATGTTACAGAACCAATATTAGGGAACTAATAAAGAGCCAATGAGTGTAATTAGAGAAATAATAGGTGGTAAAAGGGGAGAGATAAAAAAAGAAAAAAGTTTATTGGCCACTTATTGGCTAACAAATTATGGATTTTCTAAACTTTCTCTTATTTTTTTTTGGTTTCTAAGGAGAGGTCCAAACCCAAAATCTCTAGTTATATCTTTAAATTTGTAATTCAATTTTACATTATTTTTAATGAAGATTTTTATTTAATCTACTAGAAAAGCAATTGGTCAATGGGTGTTATTTTCATTCACTAACAAATGATTAATAATGCTTTTTCGAAATTTTGAATCACTTTCCTTTGAAAGTATATTTAAAGGAATAATCAATCATATGGTCTAATTGAAAATAAAAAATAATTCATTTGTAACTATATGATAAATTTTGTACTTTATATATTTAAAAAATAATTCTGATATAATTAATCTTAGTGACAAAAATAAAACATTAAATATACATTTAAAATAATTCATATATTATTATATTATTTAAATATAATAAATAATTATATCACTAACATATATAAAAAAAATTCAATTTTTAAAATAAAAAAGAGATAATTTTCCGTACGTCGCACGGGTATATATACTAATAAAGAGTACATATAACAAGAAATAAATTGAAATGAGACGAGTAATTCACTTGCATATGTTAATAACTAATTAGTGTATAACGCGCACTCTACGGGGTTGTTTTACATTTTAGTTTCATATTATTTTTTAATAATGTAGTTATGGAAAACGTATTATAACAAGTAAATGAGTTTAAGGTCTTTTGATATTTTATAAGCACATTTATTGATTATGTCATTATGTGTTTTCTGTTTGTAGAAAAACATATAATTAAAATAACTTACTGTTAGCAATAATCATTAGTTGCACAATTTAAATTAATTATTATATGAAGTAACGTGATATTTTTTATTATCTAAAATTAATATATATTTTTTAAAGAATTCTTGAAAAATTATATTGCGTGTCTCCTTATTCTTTTTGTGTCATAACACAACAAATTTTTTAACCCTTCTTTATTGTAACTCTTGAAACTGCAACATATAGTTATTCTTTCATGTGTGAAAATAGACTTTTTGAGTATCAACCC
The DNA here is from genome assembly GCA_036250425.1 of Stylosanthes scabra. Taxonomy (NCBI): domain Eukaryota; kingdom Viridiplantae; phylum Streptophyta; class Magnoliopsida; order Fabales; family Fabaceae; genus Stylosanthes; species Stylosanthes scabra. The sequence goes on from JASCZI010181725.1 coordinate 13,586, forward strand.
CACTCGTGACAAAGATTGCATTTGGCTCTTGTTAATGCTTATAGCATATAAAACCATAATAAAAAATTATCTCCGAACAAACTTGAAGGGTACTTAATGATTAGATGGGCTCAATGTCATCTTTAAAATAAACACTTTATCACCAATATTTTTTTCTATTATACTACGTGTTTCAATGACATGTTTTTTAGGCTTGGTTATCACCAACTAGATATCGTTACACAATCCAGCAATATAGTCTATATTTCTTAATAATATAATGGAGTTCCAACTTTTAATATAATTTCATGGTTTGAAAAACCTGAACAGTGTAACACAATATATTCAGTTGGTTCTATACTAATATGATGAATATTGCTTATTGTATTCCACGCATTATTATATGAAAAGCACCCACTATTCATATATAAAAGTAAAAAGCATGCACCTTATAATTTGATTCGTATTTTTAAATAGGTAGAAGTAGTATAGCATATAAATTATAGGAATTTTTTTTAAAAAAATGCTAATAAAGAAAACACATCATTTAAAAATAAATATATAGAATACTAAACAAAAAAAATATTGTATAATGTATGTAATCAATTAATTATCAAAAAGTTCTGTGTATATTATATATTTTTTTTCGGTCAGTTCAAATTTAATAGAAATCCCAAATAAGAGGTGGGATGGAATCAATACAAACACAAACATAAAAAATAAGATCATAATTAGGAACAACAAAAATTAATAATTACTCCTAACAATTATTCAAATACTCCTTAGTTGCAGTACTTTTATGTTCTGATCTTTCTCTTACGATCCATACGAGCCTCGTTCAAGTATTTTGAAAGTATTTCAATGTTCTACTCTTCATTTGCTGTCCACACCTATTATGCACATGGTTATTAAACTCTACTTTTAAGTCTTAAACTTTTACGAGTTTAGACGATGAAATCGATTTAACTTGGCACTAAACAAATATCTCAGTAAACTCGGATAAACTCGTATAAACTCGTGAGTCAACAAGTTTGAAATTTGACCCAATCTATTTTAATATTATAATATCCAGTTAGAATTTCATTACGTGTCAGCTTATTAATTATTCCTTTAATTTTTTAATTTTTTTTCATATTTTATGTTCGACCATTTTATTCATTTTCTACCTGCAGCATTTAATATATATATATGAAAAATTTTACTACGAAGATATTTAAGTATCTTCTAATAAGGATTTTACCATATTTAAAAATTTATTTATCATAATGATAGCCTTAATTACACATCAAATTTTAATAGCATAAATCAATGGCTAAAATTCTCTATCTTCACTAGAAGACATTTTAATATCTTCATCATAGACCTTCTCATATATATATATATCTTCTATGATGAAAACGTTTGTGGAGACTAGTGGTGACAAGTATTTGAACAGCCAATGGAGAATCGACACTTGGTGAACGGGTTTGAAAAAATAAAAAGTTGTCTTATGGTCCGTTGAGAAGTGCGAGGGGCATCTGAGGCATTACAATGTAGAAAAAGTTATGGGCTGGGCAGGGCCAGTATAGCAACTGTATTAGTATAGCAACCATTCAGTTTTGTTTGGTATTTGTTTTTTGGGAAGGGAAAATAAGACCTGGTTTAAATAAGCTGGATAGGTAATGGGTTTATTAACAGGTGAATAATTATGAATGTGAAATGATAATAAATTAATGATAGAAGTCCAAAATAATAATAATAATAATAATAATAATAATAATAATAATGATAAAAAAATACATCATCTCAAACTACACTTTTATTTTAATTTGATCGATGCAGCTATATATCAAAAAATATATATGCAATTTGTATTTTTAATAGATAACTGGTGATGAGTTATTTGATGCAGGTGTTATTTATATAAGATGTTCTTTATATAGGGAGAGAAAAATTTTTAGGTGAGTTTTAATTTTGTCCGTGCTCTTTGAATGTGGGTTTTCTTTTGTCTTTCGTGAATTAAATTAAGGCTATTACATTGCATACATATTTTTATTATGATAATGCTATATATATTATTATATACTTTCATACATCTTATTTATATATGAATATAATATATAATAGTACATAAACACTTACGTATAGTATACAAATAATGCATTTCGACATAAAAGTTAAAATGAAAAAAAGACAAATAGTATATGAAAATATACGTTGTACACGTATATTAAATTTTTTATTATTAGAAGAGAAATAAACTAGTGATGTTAATGTTAAAAATATAGTTAATCGAGAATTTTCCCGCAAATGGCATAAATGAAATAATTTTATTCGTATACGCTATAATAATTTTTTTTATCTTTTAATGAAATAATTTAGTCATAGATTAAACCACGTTACTTTTTCTAAAAAAATATAATTACGAATTTAATAATTCCCTATTATTTTGTGAAAAATTGAGAACAACTTTTTTATACTATACAAACAACTTTGTATACTATGCAGAATGGAGTTAAACCCCATTTTGGTCCCTGAGATTCGCGAGTTGCACTAGAATGGTCCCTAAGATTCTAATTGCACTATTTTGGTCCCCAAGATTGAAAAAAATGCACCAAATTGATCCCTAACGCCCTCTTCGGTCTAATTATTGTAAATTTTGTGAGGGATGCGACGGCTGCCTTGCTTGTTGAATAACATAAAATGACGTTGTTTCACTTATAAGTTATAACGTTAAATGATCATAAAAAATGATTTATTCACTATCTAATCCCTCAATAACTCTTCCATTTATGCTTCTTAGGTATCAAATAATATTGTTTTAATGACTATTGAGCATCATAAATGAAGAAACATCGTTTTATATTATCTAACATGCAAGGCAGTTATCATGTCATTCACGAAATTAACCAAAATTATACCGAAAAAGGGGCCATGGACCAATTTGGTGCAATTTTTTAAATCTTGGAGACTAAAATAGTGCAATTGGAATCTCAGGGACCATTTTTGTGCAACCCGCAAATTTCAGGGACAAAAATGAGGTTTATCTCATGCAGAATGTAACGTCCCAATTCCTAGGCTGCAGTACTAGTAATTGAGAGTTATCATTCAGTGACCTCTATAACCCTAATTTATTATTATTATAGATATATAATATGAGCCTGTCGCATAAAACGTAAATCGGGTACTAATTAAATCATACATACGAGTAATTTTGATACAAACATACGCGTATAGAAGACCATCGGGGAATAGGATCGAAACTTAACTACAATATACATATAATACATAAGACTATTAAGACTTACAGTATATATAATCAAAATATAAAAGCGTCATAGGAGACTAGTACTATCATACATACATATATCTTACAGACTTTTCCATAAACATTCTAAGCTGAGCCCTGGCTCATCCTGACAGCCCCTAGACTGGTACTCAAGCTTCTAACAAAATACCTAGCCCTCAAAAATACTATGAAGTGAGGGAAAGACTCTCTTTACTGTACAGACATCACAAAATAAAGACACAGGGACATCTTCATTAGTGTTGTCTAAAACAGTCGCCACACACCTCTGCTGGTCCTTCCGGAGGGGAAACGAAACTCATACGGGGAACAGTGGATCCCGGAACGTCAGGATTATGAACGGTCGAAGTAGATGCCGGGGTAGTATGCTCATCACTCGGGAGTATACTGACATCTAGAGGAGGTAAGGCCTTTGCTGCATCTTCCTTAGTCCCACCACTCCTAAGCATATGAGATGGGGACCCATGGGTACATACTGGTAACACGGGAACATGAAGGACTCGGTCAGTCTGATGAACAACACCCTGAAAACTAGTACCGTGAGTGAACAAACGACGGTAAGCAGTAGCCCTCATACACGGGGTTCTGGGGCAAGGGTCATCGAAGTAACCATTTGCATGAGGGTGGTCACATTGTTTCTTGGATCGTGAAGTAGCAGAAGAAATAGTAGAATTAGTGGGGGAAGATGAACGAGTAGCCCGTGGAATCCTCGATCGTTCTCTCCTTGTCGACATCTTCTCTATGATGATATCCTGCGCGAGGGAAATAACTAAGGGGTGAGAACCTAAGGTTCCCAGTAAGGTACGTGCTACGAGAGACTCTTCTAAGGGAAACACCCTAGGGCATTCATCTATGTTCTGGTCAATCTCTTATAACTTAGTCTGTTTTCTAGGTTCCCTACTCTGATTTCTTTTAACGTTATCAATTATCTATAGCTATCGTAGTCGTTAATACAGTCACATTTGAATTCATTACCACAGTTATAATAACGAAAAACAGTTATAGCTACTTAACAATCAAGATAACCAGGAAAACATAGAAACTACTGAACACAACAAAAAAGCAAGCATAGCACAAACAATTAGCAGATAAGAAATCACAGAGAATAATGCTACAAACAAAATATGATGCATGTCTAGTCCTAAGCAGGCCATGAGCTCATGCGTCGGTTGACTACCGGCAACCCGACGTTACTCGGAATAAGTCCGAATATGGTTTTCCACTTGCATCAGTCAGTATACATGTCCGCGTGGCCGAAGCCGTGTCAGTCAATTGGACAAAGAATATATAAAAAGGGCATGAAAGCCGGTATACGGTACGAGTGGGAAACAGTATCCGCGCGGCCGAAGCCGTGTCAGTCAATTGGATATATATATACTATGAGCGTCCCCACAGTACAACATAGTCATAAAGCACATCATTAATC
>JASCZI010181725.1:21909-39674 GCA_036250425.1 Stylosanthes scabra
AAGTACAGACTGACTCAATTGAAAAACAAATGTAGAAAAGAAAGATATAACTCAACTGACCAGATCCTACAGATTAAACCCGACCACAGTAAAGGTCACCTAACTGGGCTTTAGTCTGGCTAAGCTAACCTAAGCCTCGTACTGTAACTAGCAGTTCATGAGGCACTAAGACTCAACAGTACAACAGACACTACATCTCTAAGGTGGAGGGAATGTAGCGGTGAAATGGCGGTTCACTAGGTCATCGTCTGATGAAGCGTTGCTTGCCGAACCACTAGAGACAAAGCCATAGCCAATAGAACTGCCACCGGACGAGCTACCGGACGAGAAACGGTCAGAAGGGCCGGAGCTAAAACTAGCACTCTCTCGCTCAGAACCATATGACGCACCAGCTGATGATACATCGCGACTGCTCAGACTGGCGTCGCTAACAGTGTAAGAGTCCTCGAGGTCATCACCATCCTCAGCATCAGCATCGCCTTCATCATCGGAGGGCTCATCGTCGCTAGGTGGGGGAGTCGGAGGAGAGGGAGGAGTAGGAGGAGCTACATGACGATGCAGAAATAGGTTGCGATACCGTCACGCATCCATCATTGGGGTCCGCAGAATAGGATGCACAGGTCCGAGCACGGGCATAGGAGAAAGCGGAGGGAATGGAGTACGGGGAGATCGCTCACGTTCCCTATGAACGCTGCCGCTGGAGCCGGAGGAGACAGAAGAGCTAGGCGAACCAGCGGGGTGAGGAGGACAAGGGGCGATAGGACACATCGTAGCTGAGAGAGTAGAGAGAGAAAGAAACTCCTGCGTAGTGTAAGAATAAAGGGGTGAGAACCTAAAGTTCCCAGCTTAGGGTATCACAAGGGTAACTACTCTATCTTAGGGGCTGACGTCACGTAGGATAGCAATTAGCAATTACTCAAGTAGAAACAGCATAGAACAGTAAATTCACACGCACAGACAATAGATGCATACTCAAACAAATGAAACACACGAGAATGATGCATGCCTGGTCCTAATGCAGGCCATGAGCTCATGCGTCGGTTGTCTTCCCGCACCCGATGATTACTTAGGGATAAACCCCAGTATGGTTCACTCATGCCAAATGTCGTGGACCCAGTCCAAAGCGGCCATATCTCAGCTCGAGACACGTAGCATAGATGTACCCCAGGTACTACAGCCAGTAAGGGTGAGGATCCCGTCACCAATAATAGTGCAAGCATATAGTAAAACCGCATCGACAGGAGGAACAGGATGATCGTTTAGTGCCTTTAGGTAGCGAGCCTTCAAGCTTAGTTATCAAACAAGCGGGACAACACCCATCCCTTGCCTTAGTAATTTTTTAAGCGTCCCATGATCTTTTCCCGGTCCTCTCTTGAACCGTTAGCCGGATAGCGGATGTAGCCAGATTAGCCTTCGGTCTACATGACTTAGTTGAACCGATCGGTCTAACTTTGACCCAAGTCCGATAAAACCGATACTTGGTCGGTGCTAGACCAATCCATTTCAAGGGAATAACCGGCTTATGCCATAACCATTCCCAAGAAAGGAACCCGGTTCGATCACGCTTGTCCCATACCAAGCCGACCAAACTGAATTGAATCCATGCTCAATTACAAATTTCGGAAATTTTCATTTCCGAAATTACGCCCGTTTTAGTAAAAACCGATAAAACCGTGCCCTATGGCAAAAAGCGTAGCTCTAGCTTAGCAATATCATTTTAAGATCATCATCATCATTGTTCAAACTATTAATCATCATCAATCACATTTCATTCAAGCAAGCGCAAGCGAATTCGTTCGTTTTAAGCGTTTCGGCCAAAACTGTGGCCTAAGGAAAGCGTAGCGAAAAGCGGGTTCTTACATTATTATTGTTATCATTTATGTTTGTGTATTATTATTATTTCTTTTGGTGTTGTATGTGTAGCATTTTTTTTTTTGTGTCTAGCATTTTTTGTTTTTGGTATTGTATGTGTAGTATTATTATTATTATTTTCCAAAAGTAAGTGTAGTATTATTATTATTTTTTTCAAGCTCCCCAATTTTTCAAGCTTTTTACTATTTTTTTTAAACCTCTTTTTGCTTTTACTATCTCTCAAGGCGTGTTAGGGTATTTATTTCTACTTCTTACCAAGAACATCTAATTTCTACCAAAACATTCATTAATGAGTTCTTCCATTACTCACTCCTTTTCTTTCCCTACTCCTATGCCTATTACCCATTTGTTCTTCAAAACACATTTTATACTGGTTCGTTGCTGCATTATTTTCGTCTATCTGCTCTGCCTCCTCCTCCTCTCCATTGGTCCATTCCAACGCTTAGTCTTTGGAGGTTTTTCTAATCTCAGTATTCCTCTTTAAACACTTATTCTGCTCATGCCAGTTTCCTCTATTGATCTTCTCTAAGGTAGCAAAATTGCATTTTAACCTGAGGAATCGCACCAAATCGGAGTGTCATTATGACTCTGTGTGGTGGCCAAGGTAGTGGTCATCATCTTTTTGTCCTATATTTATGTTGTCTGCCTATGATTGATGGCTTGCTTAACATCGTTATTATTTGCTACCAATACAGACTTGTTTGAAAGAAATTCATGCTAAAATGTGGCTCAGGCATTTATAACTCCTTGAACAACTATTGGATGGTGAGGATAAAGTAGAAGATGCTCATGCTTTCAAATTTGAGGAAAAAATTGAGAATCTCAAGGGTATAAACTTTTTGCCAATGCGTTAATTGTTTGTAGAACAGTACTATGTATGAGCTTCCTCTATCTCAAATTTCTATTAATATTTATTGGGTGCTCTTTTGTAGTCCACTCTACAAATGAATCATTTTCACCAGAGCCCATTAGAGCAAAGGAACAAGAAGTTGAAGATGAGCCTGGATCATTTTGACCAGAATGTTGCGCAGTGATGATGATGATGAGGAAGCTATTGATCCTGAAAAGGATAGGACACTATTGGTAATCATTTTAAGCGTTGTTTTAAGCGATAATTTTGCATCTTTATGCCTGGGATAGAGTAGCTAAATGATGGTTGTACTTTCGCAAGAGCGGAAACGTATGGTTGTATTGGAAGAGCGGGAAAGATGTATTTAGGAAGCGATGGCATCAAGGCCTGCTCCACCTAAAGATAATATCAAGATGAAGGCCATCAAAGCTATAAGGGAGCTACGGAAGATGGGGATCTAGTGTTGTCTCTGGTGCTCAAGTGCATAGGTAACTTTTCTTTGGTTCAAATATAATTTTCACTTTATGGGATGCCCTTCGATACTTTAAGTTTGACGATTTTTAGAAATTGTTTGATAGATACATATCATTTGGTCTTTTCTTTTTCTATTTTTCGTCACATGTTCATGTTTTATCTGATTCACTTTTCTAATAAGATAATAGATTTTTTTCTTCACATGTCCAAACTGTATGACTCAATATTGTACCATCTTAAAATCTATGCATCTGAATTAAAAAAACAACTAACTTTCATTACCTTTTGCGATACCTTAAACTTAGTATTTACATTTAAACTAATGGTTAATTTTATTGTATATAATTTGCTTGCTAATTATGATTATTATTACAACGTATATGCAGCAAAATTGGGTGATAGAATTTCAAAGACATTTGAGCAGTGCTTTTCACACACATTCTAGATAGATGGTGGTGTAGATTTGCATCATGATTAATATCACTCTGGTGATTAAAATCTAACCATTAAAGAATGCAAGACAATAACATATTGGTTGGTTTATCAGGATAAGCTATGATGCATCCAGCACTCTGGTAATCCAATGATTTATTAGGATAATTGCATATTTTTATAATAGACTTTTTAATTATTTTCTAACTTCAAAATTTTCCTATTCCTTTTTGCGATGCAGCTTTCCATACTCCATAAATTTATGGATATAGGACGTTACTGGATTTAATTGAATATGAATGATCTGTTTCTATTTTATTTTAACTTGTAAATTTTATCTTATTAATTTGTCTTAATGGTAGTGTATTCAATTCGCATGCCATCAATTTGGAATAACTACTATTTTGGTCATAAAGGTTTGGAGACAAAATCAAATCGATCCTAAACCTTTTTTTTTTATCAAAATGGTCATAAAGCTTTTAATTTGTTTTAAAATAACACTTCCACGTAACAGAACAGCCCACAGAGAGGAGGTGAACCGTCCCCAATTCCAATCCACACAACGACGCACGTGGATGGCGACATGGGCTCAAAGACGACGGTGCCGGTTCTAGGAAGACGGCGGGGGCAAGGCAATCACTTGAATGACTATGGAGATGAGAGAGTGAGGTCGAGAATGACTATGGAGATTGGAGAGAGAGAGGCTTGTTGGTTGTTGCTGCTACTGCAACTATAGTTATGTTGGGGATTAGGTTTAGGGATTTGACTTTTTAATTTTTTTAATCTTTTTAAGAAAAAAATTGAAAACGAGGTCATTTGGATCATTGCATCTTTTGTTATGTTTTGATGGAGGGGTATTTTGGTGAGAAAATATTTATTTTGGTGTTTTTAAAACAAATTAAAACCTTTGTGGTCATTTTGATAAAAGAAAAAGGTTTGGTATCAATTTGATTTTGACCCCAGACCTTTATGACCAAAAGAGTAGTTATCTCGATCAATTTCATTTGCAATTCGTTACAAGTCTATGGAGAGTTGGAGACTATGTTATTTATTGTAGACATATTATAAACTTTTTTTAATTATTTTAAATTATTAATCATCGCTGAAATTTAAATATTATATAACAACATATAATATGTTACGATATAATTTTTTAAATTATTACGTAACAACATATAATATGTTATGATATAATTATGTCCAAAATTAAACCTTACAACATTGAGCAGTAATTAGCGTTTATTGTGGCTAGCTTAATTATGTAAGTCTAAGGGTTCGTCAATTGGGACGAAAGGTTTAGTTTTTTTATAATTTTTTTTATAATTGGATCTTTTATTACTAAACCAATTATCTTAATTAAAGTATTGTGTTGTGGTTAGCATTTACGGTGTATCACTTAATCATGTAAGCTTAGATTCAATAATTGACGCACAATTTAGATTTATTTGTAATAAAATTCTTTTTTATTTATAGGTAGATTTTTTAGTAATGTATTGAGTCTTTTAAGTATAATAACTTCATGTGTATTGTTTGAATTAATTTGTCTTAATCATATTGTATTCAATCCATATGAGATTTATTTCTTTTGCAGTTATTCATTAAATAAAATAGCATATCTTTTATGTAGTGTAAGTCTATGCAAAGTATGTTAGTGTAGATAGTTCTAAACTTTTCTCTTTTAGACTATTAAGTAATATATTGTTTGAATTAATTTGTCTTAATTAATAATTATATTTTATCTAATGTACATGTTGTTTATTTTTTTTGCAGTTGTTTATTTAATAAGATAGTTATTCCAAACGTATGGATCTTGTATTGTCACATGTTATACAAATGAGTTTTCAAGACTAATAATTTAAAATAATTAAGAAAGAAAATTTAAAAACTTTTTTGTCCAATGATGTGAAATTGATCAATAAATTAATTTGTACAGTTGTTAGTTGTAACACCCCAATTTTCAACACCGTCGAGTGTGCCTACAATCGGGATGCCACATTACCTAACATAAAAATTTCTAAAACTCTAAATCATATTAATACATATCAGTCTGTCGTGAGAAACGTTAGCGCAACAATCAATGTAATCAAGCAATATATATATATATATAACGACTCCTTCATAGACGAAGAAATCCCAACATAATATATATGACATATAAGACAACATTATCCTTACAGACTCTAGATACCAAACTGTATTAGATTCACCCGGCCTGACCTCACATACACAGGTCTCCTAAGCTAGGACTCGAGACTAGGAATAGAAAATAAACAACATCAAAGACAACAACACCTAAGCCTCTATTGTTCTAACAAGCGAGGCACTCTAAGAACTCGGACTCGATGACTGTGACTGCCAAACTCCGGACATATTATAGCTCAAACCATCGCGATTGACAGACTGTCGGTCGGATGCCTCCACTGGTACATCTGGTACAGAAGCTTGGCTGCTACGAAGAGGAGAATGCTCAGGGGCACGTCCCAGTTCCTCGATATAACGTTGATAGTCCTCCTTAGCGTCTATATCCATGGGTAGAGAAGGTGTAGCTGGAATCCCATCTTCATGGTTATCCTCCTCCTCTGGTTCCCATTCTTCCTCCTCCGGATCTTCTTCCAAACCTTCCTCACTAGACTCATCCTTCTTAACAGAGGGTTCCATCCCTCCAATCTCCTTTTCATCATCATCGTCACACATCCAACCTTCGGATGGTGGGATAAGCTCCCAACTCCTCGGCTTCCTCAAAGAGCTATTAGTTGTACCATGACGGAAGGAGCGGGTACCCTTGACGGATGAAGTTGAACGCTCACGTTGGGCTACCGACATTCTTCTCGGAGAGTAGTACGGCGTAGGACGTCTAGACAAACTAGATCTCCTGGTAGAAGACTTCTTATCCTTGGTAGAACTAAGAATCTTATCGGCCATCAGCGTCTCGATCGGAATCTCGTACGGACGATCAGGGTCGAATCGAACACTATGGAGAGGACGAATGAAGGATTTATCATCGAAGTGGTATCGCCTAATCTTGAAGGTTCCCAGCTCGGCATCGGCTTTCATATCGTAATCCTCGAACTTCTCGCGCTTCTCGTACTCGTAGTAGATAACGCCATTTCCCATCTACGTGTGGGTTAAAGAAAGAAAACGAGGGTGAGAACCTATCGTTCCCAGTTGACTCCTAGGTCAACTACTCTATCCTAGGGGCTCACGTCACGTAGGTAGAGTAACAGATAGCAGCAAGGCAGATAACATCTCGTATAGTGGAACCAGTAGTACCATAGAGCAAGAATAGGAGAGAAAATTATAAAGCGAGGACGCAGACAATCACACAAGCATATAAGACAGACAACACAGACAAGGCATTGAAAAGCGAATAAACACACACAATCAAATGCGCAAGCAAGTATGATGCATGCCTGGTCCTAATACAGGCCATGAGTTCATGCGTCAGTTTACTTCCCGCACCCGACGATTACTGAGGAATAACCCCAGTATGGTTCACTCCTTCGAATGTTGTGGACCTAGTCCAAAGCGACCATGTTCCCAGAACATGAAATCAACAATGTACCCCAAGTACTACGGCCAAGTCAAGGTGAGGATCCTGTCACCGACAATAATCAAAATATGGCAAACCGTATCGACAGGAGGAACAGGATGATCTTTAGTGCCATAACCCAAAAATCTTGGACAAGCGGGACGACACCCAGCCCTTGCATTTTCTCATCTCTTGGCAAGCGGGACGACACCCAGCCCTTGCATTCCCAAATACATTAGAGCCTTGTATTCTTTCTCCGGTTCTCTCTCTTGAACCGTTAGCCGGATTCGGATGTAGCCGGAATTATCCCTTGGTCTACATGACTTAGTTGAACCGACCGGTCTATCTGTGACCCAAGTCCGATAAAATCGATACTTGGTCGATGCTAAACCAATCCATTTCAAGGGATTAAACCGGTCCAAAACCATGAATCATTCCCAAGAAAGAAATCTGGTTTGATCGTCTTGTCCCATACCAAGCCGACCAACCGAATCGGTACCAACCGTCACATCTAGGTTCACTCAATCAAGTTGGGACTTTCTTATCGATTAACTTATTTGTGCAAAAGGCTCTATTATCTCTCTTGAAGCTTTTACTTCTTAAATTCCATATGGTTCAATTATGAGAACCTAATATAGTTATGTGATTAGTAGCTTATGAACATACGACGTTATATCGTCGTGAGCATCTTCTCATTAGCTTATATTAAATTATGATGTTTATTGTCATAGCTTATAGCTTATGTATATATATTTTATTTACTTTTCCAAACCAAGTTTCTCTATATAAAATCTTCACTTAAACTTTATATTCATACTCTTAGCTTTTACCTCATAAAAGATACTTTTATTTCCCATGACTCTTACATAGGTTATTTACATATTTTATAAACATATAAGTAAATCATTTTTCATACTTTAAAATAAATCTTTCATTCTCCTTTTAATATTTTTATGTATGTTTATCTCTATATATATATATATATATATATATATATATATATTCTATAACTTTCCCAAAAGCCCTTTTTACATGGTTTAATATACACTATAAATATATTCTCAAAATATATTTATTAGCCATGGTAATAACATTCATTATGTATTTTCATTATTACTTATTACGTTATTATCTCTACCATCTCTATTTCCATTCTTAATATAATTTATTATTACTAGTACTCCAAAACCGACCATTCTTTATGGGTACCTTTAATTAGTTTATCGTACCTTCACATTCTTTATTTTATATTTTTTAAAACATATTTCCCTTAAAATATTTCCAAAACCCAAACATTTGAATTAATCCCAATTTCAACCTTAGTGTTATTTTTCGAAAACCCAATATATCACTAGTTTACCAAAACGCGCATAGAAAGTTCATCTTAAATCCTTTTCAATTCAAACCAAAGCCATTTTTCTCCTAACACATGTAGCTACTCACTGTAAAAATAGTTTTGAAAGATATTAAATTTAAAAGACATTTCTACCCTTGCCATTTCCCCTTTAAAACCGAAATGCACTAGTTTACGAAAATATTCATAACTTTTTTGTTTCAAAAACTATGAAGGTCAAACCAATTGTATTTCGTCGCTGATATGTTCCTCTATCTCCAGTGAAAAACAGTTTTGAAAAAGGATATTTTCGAAATGATGATTCTGCCCTTGCAAGCTTTGGGCCATTTTCAAAAATACCAACTTTTATACTATTTTATTTAAATAATTTTACAAAACACTCTAAAACTCACAAGAACAGTTTTAGACACACAACATACCCATAATATCACCACAAAAACAGTTTTGAAAATAAACTTTATTAAAAGACTATTTTACCATTTTTACCCAAAACTAGTAAAAATACTTTAAGCCACTTTAAAGCTTATTTCTTTTTACTTCCGAGGTTAAAATCATTTTAAAACACATTTATCTAGATATTTCAATTCTTGAAATTTTATAAAACACATTTAATTACCATTTTACCTTTAGCTCATAAACATATTTATTTACACTTTAATTTATTAATCTTTTAGAACCGATTTTTATGTATTTTAGCAAATCTTTTAATTATTATATTTTTGCCCAAACTTGATGAGAATCCTCGGCTTATAACCCATTTAGTAACATAAATCAAATAGTGCCAAATAGCATATAGTACCATAAAACATTTAGTGCCATATATCAACTTTCATCATCAAAATACTCTCTTAAAGAGTAGCAAGCAATTCGGCCAAAGGCCATCTTTTCATAACAATATTTTCATGCAATCATCCAAGCATATTCATATCATATTTCATTCAAACAAGCAAGAAATCATATGGCACTCAAGTTTTTCAAACAAAGCTTCAAGCTTTCAAGCATATCATCAAGTACTCATTTTAAAGCTTTAATCTTTACCAAGCATTTTAGCATATTAACCATTTTCAAACTTTAAGACCTCAAACAAATAAATCTAAGGACCCTAACCCCCTTACCTCTTGTAGATCTGTTGTAATAGCCAAAGAAATGGACAACAAAGCCCCTTGAAGCCTCGGTTGAGCAAGGATCCCTAACTTGAGCCCTAAACAAAAATATATAACAAAGATAGAAGCTTTATGTGAGTATGGACTCTCTAGGATCATAAACTAGAATGGTATTGCACTTACCTTCTCAAAAACAAGAGGATGAAGGTAAGAATGATGGTGATGAGCTACAGCCAAGAGGAGAAGAATAGGCAAACTTGATGTTGACAAAAACCTTGAAGGATGGTGGTGGTGGTGTATTCGGCCAAGGAGGGAAGGAAGTGTAGGAGCTTGTTCTTGATATTTCTAATATGATAATAGTGAAGAGGATGACGAGAGGAGAAGAATGGTGTATGATATGAAGGTGTTGGTGTATGATCTTAGTGTGTGGTGTTCTTCATGTTCATCATGTTCATATGAACATTCAAAGTGTTCTTAAATAAAGGTGGTGTTTGATCTTTAAAAGTAGGAGAGAGAAGGTGTTTTTGATGAAGTGGGTGAAATAAAATATGAGTGTAGAGGGGGAGAGAGTGTACGGTCATGAAGAGAGAAAAGTGAGTGAGTTTTTGTTGTAGTTTTTGGTAAGTGTTTGTAAGAATGAAAAAGTGAAGTGGGGGTTAAGTGATGTAGTGTTTTTGGATATGAATGAATTGAATAAAATAATGAGAAATGGGGGAGGGAGTGCCACGGACTAGTAGTGGGGAGCAAGGAAGAGAATTTTTGTTTGTTTTTGTTATGAAGAGTGTGGTAATTTTGGTGGTGTAGGAAATAAATAAAATGGTAAAATAAAATAAAGGAGATAAAGAAATAATATTATATTCATAAATGTGGTATAGAAAGAATCAAATGGAAGCTTTTGCATGTATCTAAGCCATGTAACTAATGAGAAAGAAGCCTTTTTGAAAAGGTGTAAGAAAAGCAAAAAGTAAGAAAGAGAAAAGCTAGAAGGTGTCATAAAATATTTTAAGTGCATTCTTGGCTTTACGTCTCAAGTCTACGGGGCAACTAAGGTCAAAAGACGTATTATAGCGTCATGCTATAATTTTACAATTCCGTCGTATCTTACATTTTACCGAAATTACGACCGGACGATTCACGACGAAACAAAGCGTCGCTAAAAACGGTTCGAGATTCTCTTCTAGAATCTCGCCACCCTTAGCCTCATAACTCAAGCTCAAACAGGAAATTATAAATTTCCATCGGAGATATTTTTCCTCGATATCCTCCGTTTATCTTAAAGACGGTCGAAACGGCTAAACCGCCGCTAACTAGCGTACCATCGCTAAAAACAGAAAATCACCGAAACAAGCATTTAATGGAAACAAATTCCACAGCAAACATGGCTAGGGTATACATGACCCATAAAGACGCCATCAGTCATCAAAAGCACGGAATCACAGACAGTCATACGTTTCTGTCAGAAACGGGAAGAACAAGAAGTCGGGGTCTTACATTCTAACCCCCTTACAAAAATTTTGTCCTCAAAATTTGAGCCAACAAAATTCAAAGAAACACAAACAAGCGGTACCCTCAAGCACTTCTTAAAGCTATTTTCGTAAACGTCACTAAAAACGTAAGCAAATGGCACTCTCTCAAGAAATTACTGACTTACACACACTCAATCATCTTCCGGACTAATTTGTGTCTTGTGTGTTCTATATTATTGTGCTTATTGTATAATTGATACATTTGAATATATTAAAATATTTGTTTTGTGTGTTCTATGTTATTGTGCTTATTTGCGTTCATCTACTCCAATGGTCTCCTCCTTCACTGTCCTTCACCTTAATATACCATTAGCACACTATCACAACAATATTACAGAATTTGCTTTGGTCATTTAGTTGCCATGACACCTTTCAATTTGTTGGATTCCTTTCTCAGTTTCAATTCTCGCAAACTTGCTTTGGTCATTTAGTTGCCATGACAACTTTCAATTTGTTGGATTTCTTTTGCAGTTTCAATTCTCGCTTCCTAAAATCTAGACATAAGCAGCATTTGGTCTCTAGCCTCCTCAACACTTATGTTAGCACCCTTTAATATCTTTTTATTCTTCACATTCCAAGTAATTCGTACATTACAAAAACTAATTCTCCATTATATATATATATATATTTGGTAATTCACAGTGCATCTAAGACTCAAAACATCATTCTCTCACCCTGGCCACACCCACAATATGTTCCAAGTATTTGAGAAGCAACACCACAACAACCAAGAAAACGAACAAGTAATTAGCATTGGTACCCTACTTCCTCCTTCACGTCTCTGAGCTCATCCTAAAAGATCAATTTTTTCACTATAATTTGAGGGACCTATTCCACACACAGGGCGCATTTTAAGTTATTCTCTCATGTGATCCAAAACCAGCAACCATCAACTTTCTTGATCACTCTCTCGCAACAGAAAAATACTCTCGCCACTCATAAAAGGACCTCTCTCGTAGAATTGTTTCCACCCACAAAATCCCATTTAAAAATACCATTGCCCCCCCCCCCCATAACTTCTGCATCAGAGCATTGTCCACCACATCCTTCTTCGCTTCAACTACTTCTAGAAAATGTACATCATGTTTCCTACGTATTCTCCTGACCATCTCTAGCTTATCATCCCCCCAATCCCCTAACATTCCAAAATAAAGGGATAACTATTTTTTTAGTCGCAAAGGTTTGGCATCAAAATCAAATTAGTCACAATCTTTTTTTCTTTATGAAAATGGTCCCTAAGGTTTCAATTTCTTTCAAAATTAGGCTTTTTGACAATGTTATCCTTCCTATTAATTTAAAAAAAAAAATTAGGCCCCCTTCTTCCCTGAGGCCAACTACTCACATCAACACCATGGTCATTGGCCAACAACAATCAACAGCAACACAAGACCAACAAAATTTAGCAGTAGCACTAGATAAAACTCTGAATCTAAAGACCAAAATATTTATCAATTAATTCAAAATAACCAACATCAAACTAGAAGCAGCAGCATAATTAAAAATTTTCACAAAAATTAGAAAACTAAGAAGAACAATGGGCAAAATGCTAATAACAATTAAGAATTGCAAGTAGTTGAAACATGTTACATAACAAAAGAGGAGGATGGAATGAGAGGTGGTAGTGGACGTGGGGCTGTGGAACAGAAGAGGAGCTACACGCGGTGGCATGTACACCCACGAAAGAGTTGGGGCCGGCATCACCACGGACCCCGACGGAGCCAGCAGGTGAGGTGGTGGTGCGGAGGCGGAGATGAGTGGAGGTACGAACGCGGATTTATGATGAAGGAAACGGCGGCGGCGTTTTTGATAAAGGAAACAACGGCGGCATTTCGTATCAGGAGCGGTGGTGTAGCAAGAGGAGGAGACAGAGGCAGCGGCAGTCTGGCCTTATTGAAGTAGATTTAGAAACAACAAAAGAAAAGGGCAGCGGCGAGTAAGAGGCGCAGAGCAACAATGGTGGCGGAGCTGCGATGGTTGCCGGCATCGGGATCTTCTCTCTCACCGGATGGTTCACTTCTTCGCTTCTTTCAGTACTCTGAGTAATCTCAAGTCTCGATTATGTGCTCTTCAAGCTTCAGCGGCTGCTAGGGTTCCTTCATCAGTAGCTACTTTTTTTTAAAAATCTTCCGGTCGAACCAATTTTTTCGGTCAAACCGGACGGTCCTATTCGGTTATTTAAACTACAATAAAAAACCCAAGGGTAAAATAGTAAAAATGGCGATTTTAGACATAAATAAAACCTTAGGGACCATTTTGATAAAGAATAAATGATTGTGACCAATTTGATTTTTACCTCAAACCTTTGTGACTAAAATAGTAGTTATCCCCCAAAATAAACAATTCATATGTGTATAGGTTTAGCTCCTAACCTCAAAATTCTCATGGACATCATAGACTTTCCTTTAATATTTGTCTGTCTTCATCCCTTACCCTACTTCTTTTGCCTTTCAACTTCTCTCTCTCAATTCTGCACATTTCTTCCCGCGAGCCTCACTAATAGGTCATCCTCGTTTCTGGCCTTGAAAGAAATTCCACCCAACTCATAGAGTTCCTTTGCACTTATTGCTTCTTCCCTCTCTTCTTCCTCACCCATACCCTTGTTTTCTAGAGGGAGATCAGTAGGGTTCCTTTTTTCAGATTCAGCGTCAGGCACACACCCTCCAAGCTTCAACTCATTGTTGTGTTGCTCCAGACGATGCACATGATTCGAATTAGTACACGGCCCGAATTCGGGCGGATACGTGCAAAAGTCCGAGGAGATTAGGTCAGTTTCTGCCGAAACAACGCGTGTTCTCTCCCAATCCCTGTCCATCCCACAAACCTGATTTTCTCTAAAGTTAAGTTGAGCATCTCCAAAAACTGGATCCACTAGCAAAGTGTTATGGGCCTCGCCAATACTAGTGTTCATCAATTCACTCAGATGCGCTGAGTGTACCAGTGGATCAGCGAAAGAATTGTCCACCACACTCTTCCCCTTACCCGCATGCATCATGGCCTCTCTACTCCCGCCGTCATAACCATTATTTCTATAACATCCCGACTTTTGGAATGTCATGATCACACCTACGGCCGAAGATGTCACTAAAAACCTAACTCTAAACTTTCAAAACTTACAAGCCTGTCGTGATGTAACGCGACGATAACAGCGAGATACTCTTCGATCCACAAATAGATTAAACAATTAAATAACAATTATAAGTAAACAGGAATTTAACATATAATTGAAATTACCATTTAGGTTCAGGAAATACAAAAGACTCAAAGGAAGAGTATTACAGACTCCAGAAGACCAACTAAAAAGGAATACAAAGGGGGAAGTAGAAATAAGTAAAGTACAACGCAAATGACACCCTACAGGTTTGAACCAGACCCCAACTAAGGTCACCTAACTGAGTCCAACCTGACTATCTAGACCTAGTCCTCGTACTGTCCTAATAGTTCATGAGGTACTATGACTAACACCCTACTACATCTGCAACCCTATGGCGGAGGAAATGTCTCGGCAAAGTACCGGTTCACCAGATCGTCGTCTGATGCACCGTCACTGGCCGATTCGCTAGAAGCAGACCCATAGCCCAAGGAAACACTACCGGAAGAACTACCAGAGGAGTGATGGCTGGAAGGTGCACTGTCGGTACTGGCACTCTCACGCTCCGACCCATACGACACATCCGAATAATACACCTCAGGGGCACCGTAGGGCACATGCTCAGCAACATAAGGCTCGTCCGGATCACCTACTAACTCAGTCGCCGGATCATACGTCTCATCGGAAGGCTCATCGTCGCTAGAAGGAGGTGAAGGGGGAGGAGGAGTAGGTGGTGCCATCCTGTGGCGAGGGAATAAATTGCGATAACACCGTGCGTCCGACATAGGAGTACGCGGGATAGGATAGACATGGCCCGGAGCCGATGCCAGAGCCATCGGTGGTAAGGGTGTACGAGGTGAACGCTCGCGCTCCCGATGAACGCTACCGGTAGAACTTGAAAAAGTCGACGAGCTAGGGGAGCAGCCGGACATGGAGAAAACGGTACGATAGGTCTCATCGTGCAAGAGAGGTGAGAGAGAGAAGAAGTCCTGCGTAGTGTAAGAAGAAGGGGGTGAGAACCTAAGGTTCCCAGTTCGGAGTATCACGAGGGCAACTAATCTATCCTAGGGGCTGACGTCACGTAGGTAGCAAGTAGCAAGTAGTCAAGTAGCAGAAGCAGAAAATAAAGCACACACAATCAATAAATGCAATCACACACAAATGCAACACACAATATGATGCATGCATGTTCCTAATGCAGGCCATGAGCTCATTCGTCGGTTTAGTTCCCGCACCCGACGATTACTTAGGATCAAGCCCAAGTATGGTTCACCACTGTCGAATGTCGTGGACTTTGGCTCGTCCAAGGCGGCCATGTTCCGTTGGCTAGAACATGTAGCACATAGTACCCTAGGTACTCCAAACAAACATGGTGAGGATCCGGTCACCAACGATAGCTCCGTAAAGCAAAGAAACCGTATCGACGGGGGAACAGGATGATCATTATTGCCTTTCAGGTAGCTAGCCTTTCAAGCTTAGTTCTCAGACAAGCGGGATATCACCCAGCCCTTGTAGTTAGCCTTTCTTTAGCTTTAACATTCAGCCTTATCATCATCTCTTAGTCTTTAACATCTCACCGGTTCGTTCCTTTGAACCGTTAGCCGGAGTAGCATCTTTGTAGCCGAATTAGCCTTCGGTCTACATGACTTAGCTGAACCAACCGGTCTGACAGTGACACTTGTCCGATAGAACTGATACTTGGTCGGTTGCCAAACCAATCCTTCTTAAGGGGTTAAACCGGTCCATAACCATAAACCATTCCCAAAAGAAAAACTCGATTCGATCGTCGTGTCCGATACCATCGCCGACCAAACCGAATCGATATCCACCGTCACATCTAAGATTATATAGCCACAACTTGGGACTCAATTAGTATATTGATCATTGGTATTATCACATTCTCTCAATCTTAATACTTGGAGCTTATATCATCATGATAATCTTAGCCTCCAGTTTAGCTTCTTTATACTCTTACGATTCATCGGTTTAACCGGTTCACTAACCGCTTTAGCTTATAACATTCTCTTGGTGTCTTTTAATATTTTATAATATTCCAGCACTTATAATGTTTTATTATTCTCTATATTTTCACTTTTTAAGGATTATTTATGAATATTTCCTAATCTTCTAATTTAGGAGTTTTCTAGCTTTTCGGTTTTATCCTAGCTTAGTATAAATTAAATATCTTTTTTATCTTTTATTCTTTTTGAGTCAAACCAGCGCCATTACCATTTTAAAATACACCTTTACTTACTATTAAAATAGTTTTATTTATATCTCAGTTTTTAAGACCGTTTTACCCTTGTAATAAATCCTTAATTACCGAGTGAACCTATTTTACTAATAATTTTATAACTTCTTCGTTTTAAAATCTTTTAAATCCAAACCAGTTGCATTATTCTCCTAGCATCTTTATTTATGGTAAAAACAGTTTTAAGAAAAGACACTTTTAAAAAGACAAAACTGACCTTCTAAACCTATAGTCGGTTCGGTTTTTAACTAGTTTTAGTAAATAATTTATTCACCTAAGGTAACTTTATTATTCTAAGGTGAAATTTTATATTTAGACTCATTAGACACATATGAGACCCCGTTTAAAATATTTTTGAAAACAAATTTCATTAAACACATTTTTACCCCTTTTTACCTAGTCTTTACTTACTAGTTTTACTAATTTACCACCTAGTCTTAATTTTTTAAGTTTTATATCAAAAACACTTATTTTCCACATTAAACTTTTAGTTTCATTTCTGGAAAACATATTAAGAAATTTATATTACCATTTTTCCCTTTATTTCATAAAAACACCATTTTTTATCATTTTCAATTCTCTTAACCGATTTAGTAGTTTATGTTTTATGAAATCTTTTGTCCCAAGGGTGATAACCTCTCGGCCATTAAGCATACAACATCTCTTATCATTTTGATCATCAAAAAGCTCATCTCTTTGAGCATCATCAATTCGGCCAAAGGCCATTTTTGTAGAAAGGCATTTCAAGCAATATTCAAGCAAGCATTAGGCAATATCATAGCAACAACATTCAAGCAAGCAAACAAGCATACCACATAGCACAAGTAGCGCATATTTCTAATCTAAGCCTAACCCCTTACCTTAGGGTGTAGCCTGCTCTTTGAATCACCAAGATCACTTATCAAAACACCAACTTTCCTAGCCTTTACTCGAGCTTGCCTTCAACCGTGCACTTGGACGTTCAAAGCTACTATTTTTATTTTGAAAATAAGAAAACATGAGTCATGGAGAGCACTAGGTTTTCGGGTATGAAGAGAAGTAAAGAGAGCTTCATTACCTTTGATGAAATGAAAGGGAACTTGAAGAAAAAAGGTGATAGGTTCGGCCAAAATAGATAGAAATGACCTAGTCATGAAAGAAAATACAAGAGATCTTTAGTTCATCTTATGAGTTGTTTGGGTGAACTAGGGTTTGCACTTACCTTGAGATTTATGAAGAAAGAAGAAGTAGATGATGAAGAGATGAAGATGAGAAGCTTGTGATGAGAATGAGGATGATGAAATGAT
>JASCZI010181726.1:0-11173 GCA_036250425.1 Stylosanthes scabra
TATATATATATATATATATATATATATATATATTGGTTGCACACGTATGGTATTTCAAACCGGACAAGTCAATGACTAATTCGTCATGGATCTGAACTTTATTTAAGGATCAACCTGATTAATAAATTGCTGTATGAACAAGGCAAGATTCGAACACCCAATAGTGATTTAAGCGGTGTAGTGAAAATCATCCAAATTGGTTATAAAACCATCCAAATTGGTTATATATATATATATAAACGTTTGAACTTAGCTTCTCACGTGTTAATAAGTCCCCCATCGTTTCGAGCCCATTATTCGTCTCAATAAGAAAAAAGTTTATACTTTATTAGTTGCTTTAATTTAATTAGGATTTAGTTATATTTTATTTTAATAGTATAATAATATATTTTCAATAATTCTATATGAACAAGTGATTTTGGCCAATTAAGTGTAAACAAGTAATTTATTTTTATACTAAATAGAAGACAATTTTGGTGTTAAATAGAACTTTATTTAGGTGCATTTTTTTATACTATTTGACACTGAAATAATATTTTATTTAGCATAAAAATAAACCACTTGATTGCACTTAGTTGGCCAAAATTACTTTTTCAAATAGCATTACCCATATATTTTAAAATTCTTTTACGTATTTAATATATCATAAATATAAAAACTAACATTATAATTGTTTTTAGTAAAATATTTTCTTTTACTATATTCTTAAAAGCACCCATTAATTTGTAAAGTAAGTTTTGAGTTATATTACATTATTAACAAATAAACAAATTGCACCAAGATAATAAGTATATCAGAATCTACATATAAGAGAAAAATAAGATACATATATGGGAATCAAAATTTTTCTCAACTAACAACTTTTTAAGAGAAGAGGATTAAGGAAAGGAAACGAAGAGGAGAAAAGAACAATTTTCACTAAATATTATTGGTGATGAGGACCAAATAATAATAATAGTCAGGTAAAAACTCACATGCAGTTAGTTTTATGTAAAGTTGACACTTTATCACCATTAAATAACAATTTAATTAAACATTTTAAATTATTTAACACTTTTGACAAGCAATTTTACGTAAAGTCGACTTTAATTGAATATTCATCATAATAGTATCAGTAGAACTCATCATTGATACTATTGGGTACAGTAAGGAAAATAATATATAATAAAAAATATTTAAAATGATAAAATTATATTTTAATTATTTTTAAATTTATAATTTTTATTACTTGTAAACCTATTTTATCATTATACATATCTTCTTATTTTAGAGCATCTTGTTCCAAAAATAAATAATCCATTTGGTGCTTCTGATTGCTTCATGTGTCATTATCATCACTTCATTTTGTGTATCCTAATTAGCAATCTATATATTGTCATATTGTAATTGAAATATAGTGTAGGATTTTTTAATAGCTTAATAATTAAGGAATTAAGGATAAGACTAACCTCAATTATCATAGGATAAAAAAATGTGAGACTAAGACTATTTCTCTTTATGTATATGGATACATGTAAAAAGTAATAGTTGATGCATTCAATTTTTTCGTGAGAGCCAAACAGAATTTGAACAAATTAGACATATCGATTGCCAACAAGTTATGTGCATTTATGTATTTTTCTATAACGACAGTTGACCTTTCTGGTAAGACAAGTAGACAACCCTTGTCCTTTGCTGTTATTCCATTTGATTCCGGACATTACCAAAAAATAAATATTTTATTTCAATGTTAAGTTATTCGCATTCCTTTAATCCTTTATATATGAAATATGGATCATCATTATCACTCCACAAAGCACTATAACTTAAGATTATTCTGTTTTATGAATTTGGATATAACATACAAGACACAAGCTAGCTACTACTTTGTAGCTCTCATCTTTTCTTTTTTCAATGCATCTAATTAAAAGCAATCAAATTATCTTACTGATTATTTCGTGCCACATAAGCTCCGCTGCTTGCTCTTGTTTAAGCAATTTTTTTTCCTTGAAAAATACTTCATAGAAGCCATTCGAACCTAATAAGTAATATAATATGGCATGGTATGTAACATATATATACAGAGAGAAGGTATCTAACAGCAAAAATAGACTTAAATATATAATATACCAGAGTAAAAGAATTCACATAAAATAGTGACCTATGATTCAAGTATTGAAAATAATAATTAATAAAAAATTTTTATAAATTATATATAACAAATGATATTCTAAGAAAATTAAACACCAATTTTGTATTATATTCTTATTACAATATAATATAGTTATAGATACAAATATATAACAAAAGGTACTTTCAAAACAAAAATTAGACACTAATTCTTCTTATATTTTTATATACTGTATAGTTCCGGACATGAGAAGAAAAAGAGCTAGTAGTTTTTCGTCAAAGGTTTGCAGTCTACTTATATTTTGCTTAATATAATCTAATCTAACATAAGTAAAAGTTTCGCTTATAATTTAACTCGTATGATTGTATATAGTGTTTGTATTTGTGTTATTTGTTAAACTTAAAAAAGCTTTATTAAAATTATTTATTTCTTTGATTATATATCTATACAGTGATATTTTGATTGAATTAAAATTTTTTTTGTTGTCCTTTTTATTGAATTAATTAATAAATAATGTTATATGATCAGCAGATTTTTTTATTTTTGGTCAATAATTAATCATTAATCTTCAAGTGTTTTAATATAAAATATAAAATTTAGTTATTTGACTAAAAGAGTTGAACTATTAACTATATATGCTGATTAAAATCGATTAAAACTATTGACTACTTAATTTTTTCCATAATGAATTAATGGCATTGAAGGTGATGAATTCAGACAAGCATAAAAAACGGTCAAATTCAGTAATAACCTAACCCATCCCATTGGCGGAGATCCTCCAATGATTATATGACACGTGTGATCCTGTTGGATCGAATTAAAAGCTGTTACTGTCAAAGTGGATTGTGGACGCCGATACTGTGAAGTGTGAATTTGGTGTGATAGATCTGTGCACGTATTTCTTCCGTTTGAGTCTCAAATTCAGAAATTGATATATACACATCTGGATGGTTGCGATTAAGATTTAAGACCACACATTGCCACCTTTCTGAAAATCATAGTATAAATACATATGTATCGGGCTCTCCCATTGTAAAATGACAAATACTTAAGTTAGATATATCAAACAAATTACTACAATCTTGATTATTATTTTTTTTTTACTTTGTGTAAACTTGGATTATAGTTTTTGGTTAAAAGTAAACTTGAATTTTTTTTGTTTGGACGGAAGCTAACTGGGGTGTTAAGAAGCAATCATTCGGCCCAATTAAATTTCAACAACTCATTTTTTGAGGTAGCTAGTTTGCAGTGTCCAAAAACGGCTCACTAGTTACATATTTACAGCGCTTGGTCCAATTGATAATATTGTTGGCCTCAAAGAGAATTACATCGAGTCCTATTTTTTATAAAGAAATTAGAATTCATAATAGTATGTGAGTAACTGGGTTGAGTTGTCATATATAGAACTGGGATTGTCCAGTCCATAACAAATAAAAAAAGTTGGCTAGTTTCAAAAATATATGACCTGGATCAAATAAAAATAAGGAATAAAATTATTTAGTGGTTAGTTTACTTGTTCACTTAAATAAATAAAAAAATATTAAAATTTGAATCATTATGCATGTAGCAATTCATCGGTCAACGATAAATCTTTTAAATGTAGCAAAAATACGCAACAAATTTATCCTCTATCTATAGGGTCAGTGACCGTCGGAAAAAAATACTTACCCACGTACCACACATAAGTTGCGCTTCTCATGATTATAATCGAGTCATCATTCATGAGTTTTCGTTGATATAAAATTTTAATTTTTCCTATTATATATTGGAAATTACCCCTAGCTAGCTTCCGCAATTGCATTATTAAATTTATTTCGTTATATCAGTCTCAGAAACCTACAAAAGCGAAGAAACAAGAACATAATATATACGCACACTGACAAAGTGCACTAAACCAACTAATTAAGCTTGCTTGATACCACCGACACACTACCCATTTTGGTCTTCCGTTTTATTTGGAAGATTATTATTATATCTTAAAGTTGCATGTATGTTTAGTCCACTTCAGTCAAAGCCTACAATAACGGGATTAACACGTAACATTATTGGGTAACTACTAAAGCGCAGATATTTTAGTCAACGCCAATCTAGCTAACATTTTTGTTTCTTGTTTTCCCTTTTCAATAAGCTAAACCTAGCACCAAAGAAAATTGAACAAACTTTGAAACAGATAAGAATGTTGATATCCTATTTCTTTATTAGATATTGAATGCATCTCAAATAATATACACAACTTTAAATTAGGCAGAGGCATGCAAAAACATATATTATAATTCTTTTGGAGCACTGTGGAAGAGTATTAGTATTTATGTTTTTGATTAACTTGCATTGTCTACAACCTGTAGCGAAACAATTTAATTTTTCTGTAGAGGAAAGATATATAATTGAAGATCATATACATCATATCATCTATATGCAACATTCTTGAACATTAAAGAGGAACTTAATTATTATGTAATTGTAACTAATAATTAATTAAGGTTGATCTCCCATTCCCAAATTGTTGAGTTAGGTCCAAAGTCCCAACAGTGAGAATAAGACATAAGTGTCCGTACTTGAATTATTTTCATCAATAAAATGTGTCTTTTATGGCCGCCTCTGCATCTTACTTCCACTTAACCTTTGAAAATTTCCAGCACCTAAAAATCATCAACATATCTATCAACTCTTCCTAGCCGTCCACGTACGCAAACACAACCTTATATATACACACACACAAATATACATACATTATCTTATATATGGATATCCATGGCGAGGCAAAGGCAGCGAGGAGGCATCAACCTTGCGCAGCTTGCAGGATACTACGCCGGCGATGTGACAGTAAGTGCCTTCTTGCTCCCTTTTTCCCAGCTGAAGACGTTCACAAATTTCTTGGAGTGCATAGAGTTTTCGGTGCAAGCAACGTTATCAAGATGATTCAGGTTAGTCGGTGCCATATACCAAATATGATGTGATTTAGTTGATATATAACGCATGTCTCGGTTGATATGATTTTAGGGCACAGATAATTTTGATTAATTAATTAAAAGATTGGAAGTTAGTATGGTACGGTGTTGTAGGTGGTTGAGGAGACAAAGAGAGAGGATGCTGTGAAAGCGATGGTTTACGAGGCGAAGGCAAGGCTTAGAGATCCCGTTTATGGCAGCACTGGAGCTATTTTCCACTTGCAGAAGATGATCGAGGAATTGAAAGAACAGCTAGAATCAATTAGAACTCGAGTATCTGAGCTGCGACGGCAGAAGGAGCACTACTTGTTCATGATGCTTCAACATAACCACAATTATACTACTCCTTATGATCATGAGAATAATAGTAATGACCCTATCTTCCAAGGCTATTATACTACTTTCTCATCAGATCTCGATGACTCATCATTATTTGAATTTCCTGTACAAGAAGAAGGTCATTATATTATTGGATAAATAAATAGTATTACAGGACCAGCTGCTAGCTAGCTAAATCACTACACTATATGCATGCATGATGATGCCCCGAACGAACAAGGAACAACTTTATTTTATTCATTCAAATTAGTTCTATAAATAATTTTCATTCCAATGTTCTAGCTAGAAGCCAAAGAGTTAAATCCAAAGCTTACTAATAATATTTTGAAATTGAAAAACATGTTCATATATAAATTTTGATTCGGGTGTATGTATGGGTAGTAGAAGAAAACCGATCGAGTAAGGATATATGGAAAGTCGCGTCTAGATAAGACTTATTTGAATTGAAGCTACGAAGGAAAATCCTCCTACCCTCACTATTTTGAGAAAAAGCATGTGTATCTATTGGCCTGCCTTCAAACTCATCATCGCTCCCAAGCAACCATAGCAACAAACAAACTTTACGTAGATGCCAATTGCCGTTTGATTTGACTTACCATACCTTATAAGACCTTAAAACAAGGGAAAATCACACCTTCCTTTCAGAAATTCTTAAATATTTTTTAAATAACTCAAAATTATTTTTATTAATTATTTTATTATCAAAATGTTGGTTACTTTCTCATCTTCCTATTATAGTTTTATTATTATATTTAATTTAAATTTTAAAAAATTAATAAAAAATAATTAACTTTAAATTAAATTTATATTATTAATATATATCAAAATTAATTATTAAATCTGTTAAAATATAAACTAAAACTAATTTAAATATTATATATTTATAATATATAATAACTAATTTAATAATTAATTTCTTTAAGTATACATAATATTTTTTATATTTATTTATTCGGAAAATAATCAGTCAATATTTTGCCTTTTCATATCAAATAATCACCGGCAAATAACTTCTTCAACGAGACCACAGTTTTTGGTAGGGTCACGTCAGTTAGATTTAGGAATTAGGATATATGATTTAAAAAAAAAAAAAAAAACTTTATATGCGTGTGCCAGTGAGTCATGTTATATTGAAAAGCGCCCGAAATTTGAATCGCAACTCAAATTCGCCCTTGAAATTTTAAGTTACTCAATTTGACTCCCGAAATTTTAAACTGTGAGTTACATTAGCTCCTGGACGATTTTCCATTAACGGCGTGTTGACGTGGCATGCTGATGTGGACAACCAATGCTACGTGTCCAAAGGAGATTCGATAACGTGGAATCAAGTAACACTAGTCAGTTAGTGATACGTGGCATGCCGATGTGGACATGAGTGACACGTATCATAACATGATTTGTCCACGTGTCACGCTATTATTTGTCCACGTGTCACTACTATATTATCATTATTCTTAACTCCAAAAGGCCCTCGAAATTTTATTCGCGACTCATTTTAGCCTCTGAAATTTAATGAACCCAAATCAAATTGGTCCCTAAAATAATTTTTTTTATTTTTATTTCATAAATACAAAATTATTAATATTCTTTAAATTTATTAATTTTCTATTTACTTTTTTACAAACAAATTTAATAAAAATTATTGTTACACAATAGAAAAAACTAGTTTAATTTAAAAAATTTATGAAACAAAGAATTATTTTGTAATAACATAACTTTATATATTAATTGAACAATTTTCATCGCTTATTCTAACCATAATAATATAATAATATATGTGATTTATGAAAAAATATGTGTAAGAATTTAATTTTAAGAATAAATTTGAATGAAGAAAAAAAAAGAAAAATAAAAGAGTCTTATATCCATATAAAAAACAAATTTAATTTTTTTATTTATTTATTTTACAAACATATCATTTGTAATAATGTTTGTATAAATGATTATTTTTATTAATTTGTTAGTGTTAATTATTATCAAGAAATTTATTAATATTTAATTATTAAATAAGTATGATAAAAAATAAAAGTATTTATAAGAACTTATGTATCAATACATATATAAAAATAAAAAATTCAAATGAACTTTTAATTTTGATCATACTTATTTAATAATAATTAAATAATAATAAGTTTTATAATATATAATTATGTAACTATAATAAGATAAATATATAGGGTAAAATATACATTTTTATTTAGTTTAAATTATCTATATTTTTTAGAAATTTTAAACTTATTTAAATCTTATTTAATTTCTTATAATAATAACACTAACTAATTAATAAAAACCTATTTACAGGAATATTATTACAAATGATGTGCATATGCAATAAATAAGTAGAAAGATTAAATTTATTTTTTTTGTAGATATAATTTTTTTTTCATTTAAATTCATCCTCAAAATCAAATCTTTAAACATCTTACTTCGTAAATTACATACATTGTTATATTATTAAGATTGGAATAAACAATAAAAATTTTCCAATTAACATATCAAGTCATATTGTTATTGTTTTATAAAATAATTATTTGTATCATAAATTTTTAAATTAAACTAGTTTTCTCAATTATGTAACAATAATTTTTATTAAATTTGTTTGCATAAAAATGAATAGAAAATTAATAGGTTTAAAGAATATTAATAATTTTGTATTTATGAAATAAAAATTTGAAAAAAAAAATCATTTTAGGGGCCAATTTGATTTGGGTTCATTAAATTTCAGGGGCTAAATGAGTCGCGAGTGAAATTTCGGAGGCCTTTTTGAGTTAAGAACAATGATAATATAGTAGTGACACATGGACAAATAATGGCATAACACGTGGACAAATTATGTTATGATACGTGGCACTCTTGTCTACATCAATATATCACGTGTTACTAACTGATACGTATCATTTGATTCCACGTGGTCGAATCTCCTTTGAACACGTGGTATTGATTGTTCACATCAGCATATCATATTAACACGCCGTTAATAAAAAATTGTTCAAAAGTTAATGTGATTAAGAGTTTAAAATTTCAGAGATAAATTGAGACACTTGAAATTTGAAAAGCTAATTTAAATTGCGATTCAAATTTGGGAGGAGGAGATTTAACTCATTGAAAAGCAAGTAGAAATAATTTGTTTTGAAGATAGATAGAGTCCTAAGTCCTTATCTATTGAGTGGGCAGGACAAGTAATCAGCCGTCCATCTTCTTCCATATGCCACGTGTCTACACAGGAACCATGATCAGAGCCTGATAGATCTTTATCTTTTATCGCGGACCCCACTTAAGGCAGAGAGTGTACCAACCATTTGACACAGAGCAGTAGAGTGCGTACGTGTGAAGAGATAAAAGGCGGAAACGGCGTCGTACTGGGTCATAAAACTTGGGTTGTCGTGTCCCTCGAAAGAAGCGGAAAAGCTGCGCTCCCTCACTGAATTGACAAAACCGACAGCATACCATGATACCCAAAACGATTAAACAACAGATTTTTCTTCTGATTGCTCTCTCACATGCTCCTAATTTTCTCTCCATTTGCGCTGATCATGCAACTTTCTCTTTCGGTTAGTTTGCTCAATCATTCTCTCCTTTTCTTTCCCCCAAGGCAACAATTACTATCTTGGAGTTTTGGCCTGCACTTCTTTGTGAGATTGTAATGTTCTCGTTGGTCAGAAATTCGCTCATATTTTTCTGCTAGTATCTGTATTTGTTTAGAATTTCATGTGGATATGGATGATTTTTATGATTGTTTTGAATAGGGGGCTTGTTTGACTATTTGGTTCTGTTAAAGTATTTAGCGGAGGGATTTCGGTTTCTGTTATCTGTTTGTTCCTTGCCCCTTGCCCTTGAATTAGAATATCGGTAATTCACTCAATAGCAATTAATGCTAGCGCTGGCTGTCTTTACCTGAAGGAAGAAAGGTCCTTAATCACTATTATATTGCATGATTAATGATGAACAATAATTGTAGAAAAATGTTTGGTTTTTTAAAATGAAGTAAAAAGTAGACAGAATCAATGTATTAGCATCTTAAAATCTGGTCAATGCCCCTTTCAAAGTCAATTGAAGATTTATGAGGGGGATAAATTATTTCTCCTATCATGTTTCTTAGTTGGTAAAGGGGTAAAGGCCATTTTGCTTGGTCAAGCATGTCAGAAATGGAAATTTAATTGTAATTAATGAAGACCGAAAGGAAGATGAAAGCATATTTTACACCCTATCAATCCAATGAATTTCCATTTCCCCACTAATGAAACAAGCTCAGGCTTAGTGGCTCATAAAAGCATTAAGCATGTTGCTAAAACACCATGCTATTTGGTTGGACTTAGAATTATAATCTAGTGACTTTTGTTGTCATTCCTTTTCCCTGAGAAGTACGTTGGTAGTAAACTAGTTCACATAATATAATCCAATTTTTTAGTCATGGTTTCTTTTTCGTGCATAAAAAAAAAGGTCTTTCAAAGTGGATTTAGGTGTTCTAACCATTAACATTCTTGTTTTGCACAGAAATTTTGAAACAAGATTAGGTAAGCGATGGCGGGAGCCGAAGCGAGGGCTTTGTGGCAGAGGACTGCAAATCGTTGCTTTGTCCAAGAAGATGCCAAAAGAGCTCCTAAGTTGGCTTGTCAATCTTCGTGTGCAACATCCAAGATGGTGGATGCTGGACCAGCCAGTATAGCAGATGAATCTGATCATGTTGTTAATGTCACCCATTTTGACAGGAAATCATCATTTTCTAATCCATCATCTGACTCTAGGTGGTGGTTACTTTTGCAACCTAATTATGGGTATCAGAAGGGATTAACATACGAACAATTAAGTGAACCAGAGGAAGAGATTGAAACTGTGAAAGCTTGTGATGAAAATAAAACATTCAGCAAAAATTACGAGGCATCTCCTGAATTAATGGATGTGATGGCAAAACACGAGGCATTTATTGATTCTGTTGGCTGCTTGGATTCCAAGCATACAAATGATTTTTCCTTGGAATCAGATTATTCATGGATTGATGGTGATAAAGCTGAGCCTTGGTGGCGAACGACGGATAGAAACGAATTAGCTTCCTTTGTCTCACAGAAAGCACGAAGCCATATTGAGAATTGTGACCTTCCTCCCCCTCAGAAGAAGCATTTTAGAGGACATGCATGTGCTCATGAATGGGAGGCTAAATTGAAAAGTGTTTCCAAATTGCCATATCATGCACAAGGAAATATAGGTTCAGGGTTGATGCATAAACAGCAGGGACCTTCATCCAATGAAGGGCTTTCATATTTAGTTTCTGACAAATCTTTGAGGTACTTTTTTTTATTGATGTCATTATTGCATGAGCACCTTAAGTGGCTAATTTGCCATTAGATATATGCTATTTGTTATTTAATCATTTGTCTTTTGTTGGCTAAGTAAGTAAAAGAATAGAATTCATGTGGATTTTGTTCTTTGGGTTTGGGGTGCAGCAGAATTGGGTTTCAAATTGAATTAACGAATACTTATAATTGTTTGGACTTGCAAATTTGCTTCAGTTGTACAAGCACAAACGAGGATGTCGCGACGAGGCAACAAATTTTCGAGGGAGACCCGAGTAAAGCTCAACTAATGGAAGCATTGTGTCATTCTCAAACGCGTGCAAGAGAAGCAGAGGAAGCAGCGAAGAAAGCTTATGCAGAGAAAGAACACATTGTTGCGCTCATTTTTAAACAGGCTTCACAACTCTTTGCATATAAGCAATGGTTCCAACTGCTGCAGCTTGAAGCACTTTACAGTCAGATTAAGAACACAGATCAGTCCATCT
>JASCZI010181726.1:11183-30646 GCA_036250425.1 Stylosanthes scabra
CCCACAGTTGTCTTCGTGTGAAGTTAGGAAACCAAGGAAGAGGAAGCAGGAATTTTGCAATGCTGAAGACAAAAGACAATCGAAGCCAAAATGCGATGTTACAACATATGCGGTTGCAATTGCTTTAGGATTGAGTCTTGTTGGAGCTGGATTACTCTTGGGATGGACAGCGGGGTGGATGTTTCCTCGATTATAAGTATTTGTAGCATAGTCCTGCTTGTGATCAAGATTGATTCATGATGCTTTTTATGTAAAGAAAGTGAAATTGGTTGACTGGGAAAGGAGCCTCAGTTAATTTATCAAATGTGTATGTAATTTTGTAGATAAGGTAGTGCCTGTGAATGTACATGCATTCTGAAATGCTTATGCTACTAGTGAGATGTGTCCAATTGTTGAATTTGTCCTCATTCATGGTTTTAATTGTTTTTTATACAGTAGTTTAACAATACTTTTTTTGGTTTTTAGAGGGGCCGAAGCCCAAAAGGAAAAAATAAACAAAACCATTTTTAATGCTGGTAATGGGCTACAAGGCCCAGAAACAAAAACAATCAACCACTAAACCCGTACAAAAACATTTAGCCAAAAACAAAAAATAGAATTAGCCCGTACAAAATGAAAAAACGGAAGAGAGGAGAGGAACCGAGAAGATCAAAGCTGAGCTTGTGAGTGGAAGTTGTGAGAGAGAGAGAGAGAGAGAGGAAATCGAAATCTAAATCGAAATTAAAAAATGGCAGTCATGGAGAAGCTCAAGATGTTCGTTGTTCAAGAGCCCGTTGTCGCTGCTTCCTGTCTCATCGCCGGCTTCGGTATCCCTTTCACGCTCTAAACCCTAATTTCTTTCCCTTTTTTTTAATTTCAAAAAGCTCTGTTACTGCCTATAATGTTCCAAATTCGGTTCTTCTTAGCATTCCATATCTGTAATCGATTATCACTGACACTGAAATGCAGTCGGATTCATTTAATTAGGGCTTATTCCAGTGGCTTAGTTTTTTTATTTATTTTAAATTGCGGAAAAAGATATCATTCGGAAATTTTGGCCGTTGAATTGGATTGGATCAAAACATTGAAAATGCTTGTTATCACCTTTAATTTCATCTACAGGTACTCTGAAGTCTGTAGTATATATCACTGTACGGACATGAGCAATGCTAAATGTAACTAGAAAATCTTCTAATTTAATTAATTTTATTTTGATTAACATTCTATGTAATGATCCCTATAATCAATGTATGCTATTTCACCAATCTAGTCATATAAGTTATTTAGCTTTGGATACAATGATTTCCTATTGACATGCTATTCACTTGTTATGTTGTGAAATCCTTGTCAGGCCTTTTCCTTCCTGCTGTTGTGAGGCCCATGCTGGATTCATATCAAGCATCCAAGCAACCTCCTCAAGCTGCTTTTAAGGATGTGAGTGTTCCTTCTCTAATTAGCTTTGTGGTACTGTTTTCTAAATGTGTGATATAGTCTTGTGACCTTAGCAATCTGTATACGAATCTTCTGTTTGATGTTATTTTCCCATTGTTTGGAGAGGGATCACTTTGTATTATCTGTGAATAATTTATAGGGTGAACTACCCTAACTTTCGTCGAACTTGGATAATATTTGCACACAATTCTCTCGATTTACAGAAATAGATGCTATCGTTCCTTAAGATTTAGGTGATATTTGGAAATATGGCACCGAGTGCTACCTCTTTGGTGGTGTTCATATAGGCATGACAAAACGAGGTGGTATTGGGTTGTTAAGTTAAATTTATCCTCATCTCTAATTAAAGCCTTTAGCAGATTGTTGTTGGACTTGAAATGAATTTGTTTCTACCTTTGACGATCAAACTCTGTGGAGCTGGATTCTGAAAATTACACCACTTTTAGTGTCATCCACTGTTACAACTTGAGGCAAAGTACCCAGCATTTGTAAATTCCTTCCTTAGATTTTAATCTGCCATGAACGGTGGAAACCCTTGTTTCGAAGGGTTACCGATTGCTTTCCCACTTGTGCCCCTCACATTTATGATCCTTCTGATATTGACATATGTTGCGTCGTTGCAGGTAGTTGCTGGGATGACGGGCAGAAAGTAATGGGATTCAGACTCCTGAGATACAAGGGCAAATTATCGGACTTTCTTGCTTGAACTTATTTCCATTCATACCATGAAATGAATAAAAGTACTAAGTATGGGATTTAGGTTCCATTTGTGGCTCTTATCTGTTGGTTTTCATCTCGTGTTAATTAGGCTAATGTTGGGTTAAATGAGTTTTTCTTCCTAATTAATTTTGCCTCCCTTTGCAAGTACGGGTTCTGAAATTGTTTTTACGGGGTCAATGTGAAGGATTTTTTGTCTATGCAAGCTTGAATATCTGAATATTGCCTTTGTAAATTATACAAAATACGACAGCAAACAAAACATAAGAAGCGGATTCAGATGCTTAACAAATTGGCGTGACGAATTTGAATAGTCATAATGACAACATTTTAGTGCAACGTATAAGGGATGGCTCCAACTCCATACCTTCGTTATATTTGTATGATATGCTACACTTCGTATATAGACCATAAAGCTGAGCGCCTTTTGGTATTAAAAAAAGGTTTAGTTAATAATGTGTTTTAGAACTGTTAATATTAATGAGAGTTTTTTAATTTTTTTTTTTTTTGATAAATACATAATGAAGTATTGAAAAAGTTAAATTGTATATTTCTATTAAAAAATTTTCAATTAATTAATTAAACCTTAAAGAAAAGTGTAATTAGATATTTATTGTATTACATAATGTCTAGGACTAACTTAAATAATAGAATAATCTTATAAATTAGCATTACTGGGTATTTTGGCTATTGAGTCCATATACATTTGGAGGGAGGCAAATGAAATAGAAATACACTAACAGATTGCACTAAGAAAGTTACCCCTCTAGTCTAATCTAGGTAGAAAATCATGTACAATTGATCAGAGGAGGTAAAAAGAGACAGGTTCCGTGATATGAGTGGCGTGGGCGCCCAAAAGAAACACCTTCTGAGTGAAATTACTGTGTCGTCTTCCAATAAAGCAAATGGTTTGATTAGAGGGGATGGGCGCTCCCAGCATCCTTGAGTTTCTTGTTTTTCCATGGAACCACCTGCTTCAAACCCTCACAGATTGTTGTCTGCAACCATAAGAATCACATGTGAAAGCGTGAGATATATTTATATAGTTTGGAAGGCGCGTGACATGAAATGGTTACAAGTAATAATGTTACCCAGACAGGTGGCTTATAGATGTAGGGGTGGGAAGTGGAGGAGAAGCTGGCAGCACGCTTCAAGTTGAAGTTGGTGTTCCTGATGAAGGCCTTCTTCTTCTTGAAAGAACCAAACCAGCGCCCTTTGTTGGTGTTCCTCTTGAGGTTGATGGCATTGGGAGAAGGTATGAGGATCCTTGCTGGAGGGGTAGGGAGGTGGAGACATTTAGGGAGAAAGTCTTTGGGATCAGAGAAGGGGATAAGTGCCGTACAATGAATAGGCTTGCCGGGTTCTTGCTCCCACCGAAATGGGACCGAAGCTGACGTCTCCAGCGGAGGAGTCAGGCTCCCTGATCTCTCTTTCTCCGGAGACTTATTCACACTCAGACGGGGAAGCCTTCCTTTACTTCTCATCTCCTCTTTCTCACTACTGCCCATCACTCTCATACTCATTCACTCTTGTTTTTATATACTACTTTTCTTTTAACTAAAATATGTATATGTATGTCTTTTTTTTAAGAAGAAAATGGACAAAAATTCATATGAAAGATTTTACAATAAATAAAATTATATGTGAAAGATTTGAATGGACAAAATTACATTCCAAAGATAATTAACAATAAATAAAAATATACATGCTTACTATTTATTTTTAGTTAATAATGGGTGTGAAAGATTTCATGGGATAAAAGTATATTCCAAAAATAATTAACACCACCACCTCGTGTCTTGCACGTGATTCTAGCAATAGCAAGTAGTGTATGTTTCTCGCGAGCAAATTAAACTACGATACATTTCATGGTTTCACCAGCAACAAAACTATGCCGGCAGTCAATAATTAAATCGACAGGGCAAAAGTACTAGTGATACAGCCTATGTAATGTAATTACTATGACATCACGCTTGTGTGAAATTAAAAGATCAGTGAATGAAGTCAAAAAATGTGCGTGGAAAGCTTAAAGAGAAGTCGGTATATGAATAGGGCAGCATAGTTCATAACAGCTTGCAATATCGATCTAACCTCGATTGTAAAAGTCAAAAAGGAAGAATAGAAAATAATTGGAGAAGGCATTTCAATCACGTTCCCAAGTTTTGGTCGTAATAATACCATGGAATGGAACTGAGGTGGAAGATCCAACCAAGCACGTTTATTTGCTCTCCTTTTTACATTGATACGGGTAATATATACTAATAATATAGGATCAATATTCAATTTCTTTCCCTTCTCATCAGAACCTTTTTTGCCAAATGCCATTGGTTAGTTGTTATGTTATGTATTGAATAATTGTTGATGATTCAGTTCAGTATTCATAAGTGTGATGATAAGTGTTTAGGGTTAACATTCTGGGTGAGATTGTGTCACTTGGAATTATGAAAGTGTATATTATTATTATTCAATCACTAATGTAAGTGTCGGTGATGGCATGGCCCATATATGAGTGCTTTTTTTGTTTTTATGCATAAAAGTAGAACTTCAAAGCTAAAAAGATGGAGGAAAGACATGCTACAGTAATATAAATCAATCATCATAGCTATGAATGGAAATTCAATAAAGAGATGGGGGAAAATGGTAAGAAAATAGAACTACCTTCTCAGTTCTCACCGTCTCTCTTCATTGTTGTTGGATTCATGCACATATCATCAATGAAAGTTTTTTCCCATTTTTGTTGCCACAATTCCACTGAGCATCATGCAATGAAAAAGCCCTTGTAGGAAGCCCATTCATCAATTTTATAAATGAAAAATCTTCACCTTTACCCAGTTTGTTAGGCTGGGCTCATTCTCGGATCACTTTCTCATTGTTTTT
This sequence comes from Stylosanthes scabra, assembly GCA_036250425.1. Classification (NCBI taxonomy): domain Eukaryota; kingdom Viridiplantae; phylum Streptophyta; class Magnoliopsida; order Fabales; family Fabaceae; genus Stylosanthes; species Stylosanthes scabra. Next base: position 16,209 of record JASCZI010181726.1, read on the forward strand.
GTTATGCGCCCTCTCCAAAAGTAAGAAAAGAAAAGGATTGCGGTCCCAAAATCAATTGTAATACTGTAATTAGTAACTTTATATTAGAAGAAAATTTGTTAAATAACTGCTCAATGAAATTACCACAAAGTAATTATAAATTGAAAATGGATTATGCGTTTTCTCCATGCAAATAGCAATAAAATGGATTATTGCTTTTGTGTTTGAGCTTTCACGTAACATCAATGCACTCACTGAGAAATCATAGAAGGCCCCAATTAGATTGTATTGTTTTGATGACTAACGTATTTAACATTCAAGTTTCGCTATCTGCTGAATGAATGAATGAATATACATGCTAGGAATTGCTCCGGAATGAGTCCAAAAGAATATACCATTTCTTCGAACTCCCAAGAATGAAACGACAAAAACTCCAACATTTAAAAAGAAATCATTATCCTAGATTTTGATTTAGAATAAAATAATTATTAAAACAGATAGGCAAGGTGAGGAAAACAGATTGGCAAGAGAAGGTGCAAGATAAAAAAAGTGGGTTTAGTGGTCCTCCTAATTCCTAGTTACTTTAAAACACCGAGTTTACAATTCCTAATATACCTTTTGGTCTTTTAAAATAACAGATTATATAAATGGGAGACATGGACAGATCACAGATTATATCATCCTCATGGTGCAGTGAAAATATTTATACCACTAAAATTGATAACCACAAACTTAATTGTTGGTCATGAATGTTATCAGAAATTCAAATTTAACTATTGACATGTCAACAAAAATATAGCTAAACAACGATCATGCATGGTATGAAACCCAAGAATTTCTCCATGTTTACTCCTACCACCCAACAAACACAAGGTATTCACAAAATAACAAGTTATATATAAAATCCATCCAACCCAAGTTCACAAGTAGAGCTTAATACTAGTACTATATATTAGTCAACTACTCTGAATTATCAAGTTAAGCAAACCAAAAGCATCCCCAATCCCTACCCCTCCCCAAACCAAGAAAACTTAAAAGCTAATCAGTTAAGCAGAGACTTTTTGAGTCTCATCCTTCGTCAACAAAGTCTCTTCGCAATCCGACGAAGGCCCGGAGAGCTTGTATTTCATCTTCTTCACATCCTCCCTTGAATAAATGTAAATCCGTTTCACAATGTTGCAGAACTCCCTGCAATTAACAAAGCAAATAGAGAAAAATTAGACAACCTGTGATGGAAACAAGTAAAAGTTTGGTACATGGTGACAAGTTTTAGAATTACTCACGGCCATGGATCATCACCAACAAGCATCATGTCATTTTCATCATCAGTAAAAGTAACTGCCCATTTGTTCTGAGATCGAAGTTCTCCCCCAATATCAAACAGTTTCTCAAGCTCATCTATAAGCTCTTCATAACCATTCAATATGGTTAGGTCCACAGCTCTCCCTACAGCCACACCATGCATTTGCACCTTCGCAAACAGAATACATGTGAGTAAACCAATAACATACCCCCATAAAATTGCAGTTAAAATTAAAGTAACTAATATGTGAAGGGAATATATATTCAGGTTAATACCTTAGTTCGAGTCCTCATGGATGCCAGCTTGCAAGGCTTCTCTGTTGGCAATGCATCAGAAATAATCTGGTTCTGCTGCTCCTTATCGGACACTGAATTGTTGGAATTCTGAGCCTCCTCAGTGGCAGATTCTTTGGGACCAATGGGAAGAATGGCAGAGCATGCTTGTTCTTTTTCCGGAAGGGAAACATTACTACCTACGTCGTTACTCAAATTAACTCCAAATAAAAAGATCTTTGTGGGATTCTCAGTCTTCTTTTTACCATCTACTCCAACTTTTTCATGAGTCAATCCATCATCATTTAGTTTAGATGAAATAGGAGAGCGTCCTTGTTTAGCAGCAGCATTGTTGTTTTGGGGGTTTGGTGGGACATTGGCATGTGGTGAACTAGACCATATTCCTTCCATACGGACCCGAGAGCTACTGGAGTGGCTATTCATGGGATTTCCATTGGTTTCTTTCTGCCTCAACGACCACACAACCTGGTTTTCCTTGCTTTGGACTTCAGCACCACCTAACTGTGTAGGTTCATGGGAGATTGATGATCCATGAAACCAGAAAGCTGAAGCAGGAGGGTTGGAAGCAATTTCTACATGGCATAATTTCGGTGTCAATGGCCATTCAACAAACAATTTATCAAGGGTGTTAAGAGAACTATGGTCAAAGGTGTCTCCTACCAGATGATGAAATATGATCAGCATGCCTGGGCCTTTTGGTCAAGGCAGTAGAAGCCACAAAAGGCTCAATCTCCCAAGAAGAAACCCTCTCTGGTCTTGGAAACGTTGCTGGCTCATCCCAATGAACCTGGTAAGTTGACAGAAAGATTTCGGATGATTAAATGCCAACATCCAGAGAAACAAATGACAAAACAAAAACTCATGCAGAAAAGTAGAAATAAGTTCAACCTTCAAGGAACGCCATTGAGAGTTTGACCATCCTGGAGATACATCCCCAACCCCAACAATAGTACCAGAAAATCTGACCAAAAAATTACAAAAATAAGCCAACAAGGGGCCAATTTTAGGGTGCAATGTGACACACACAAACTCAGTTGAGGAGATACCTTCTCTCAGGTGATTCTTCCACTTCAAATCTCATCTTGTAACGCATTCCAACACTAAATTTATGTTTGACAGCTTCCAGATATTTGTTAAGGCCAATAATAAATTGGCTACTCCTGAATGTTCCAAAAGGTATATGTCAAGCAGGAACTACTAAAACTGTTACATTGTAAGTTAAATTACACAAACAACAACCAATTCAATATGTTTACAAACCTTGGTTTATAGTAAACCACAAACATGGTGCGAGTCATAACAGCATGAGAAGCAGTGGCAAGCACTCCAAGATGCATACTCTGGCTTGATATCACCGACGAAGGCATCGGGCTCTGCTGCCGTGCAAGACGCCTAATCCCAACTCTCATTTCCCCATCTTCTCCCCTGCAAGAATCAGGATCAGGACCAGAGCACAGCATCAATTCTAACATATAAAAGAAGCAAGATACCTATAGCCTTGACTAACAACCTTAAAAAGACAAAAGCATCTCCAGCAACAAGTCTTTTGGAAGTGACAAAGGTACTCCAGCCAGTAGTGAACAAGTGCCTCTTTGGTGAACCTGATCATGTTACAAAAATGGACAATCAAAATGGCAGCAAAATAGCCAATTTGAAGAGACTGTTCCCACCCATTTCTGACTCCTGATTATATGCTAAACTACATAATTACCTCCTTTACCCACTTTATCTCCTTTACCTCTTAATACATGCTTAAACTTCCACTCAAATCCATGAAGATCCTTGGCCACCAATTCCTGGGATGGTGGTGGGGAATTTTCATCCGAATCCTACAATGAATAAAAAGAAAGCATATAAATTAGATAAGCATATAAGCATATTGGTTTCATGAACCTCATATAGATAAGTACCGGAGGAGGTGATGGCAATGGAGGTAGGCACTCTGTGGCATGCATACGACGAACTGAACATCCTCCATGTGTGCTAGTATCAGAGGGAGTTAATATCTTGCTAAAAGAGTGAAACGTTTCTCTTTGGGATTCCACAGGACTTGGATCAGGGCTTGTAGGCTCTTTTTGCTGAATATAATCAAGAGAAAAAAAGTAATTTATTTTTAATCACAATCACAATAATAGATAAAAACAAGAAAGGGTTATTGTAGATTACAGGAATTTTGGTAGAGTAAAAAGAGATTGACAAGACTAAAAGTAAAAAAAGAGAAATATATTCCTCACATCTGGTTCTGGAAGCAAAGTGATACGGGCATAAACTTCATCAGTTTCCTGTTCCGCCTACACAAAAGAAAATAAAAATGAATAAGCATCCAAGAAATAAGGACAATGTAATAATGAAGAGTGGGTACCAGCAACTGAATGTGAACAACACGGCAGAGTATCTTGTTTGGGAGATTGAAATGAGGGATTTGCTGACTCAATTCCTCCTGATTCGTTGATGCCTGCAACTGCAAATACCCCCAAACCAACTATGAATACTCAAAACACAAAGAAGAAGACGATGAAGAAGAATACATACTTGTTCCATGTGACCCTGGGGGAAGTAGAAGACTCTCTCTCCGGTGCGGGGAACATGGACGAGAGGCCCAGCACAGAGCTTCCATAGGTGTACGTAGAGAGAGTCATCTCCCTCGCCTATCCAAGAGTGAGGAAATGGTGAGAAAGGTGAGAGCTTTCGCGTCGACATTGAGAAGCAAAGGGAGTGTCGTACCTGTTTGAGGTGCCCTCAGATTGGTGCACTCCAGATGCGCCATTAATGAAACAAGAAGAAGAAGAAGAAACAAAAACCCCCGAGCAAGAGCGTGAAGAGTAAAGAGGAATATATAGTAATAATACTAGCCCATGAATGAGAGAGAGACAGAGAAAACGGTTATTAAGAAGTGATGATGATGAGTAATGAGTAGCAGTGTTGTGTAACGAACAAGAACAAGTGTAACAGAATTTATAAGAAGAAGTTTGTTGTTTGTAACTGAATCGCGGCACTTGATTGCTTCCCAGAAGAGAGCAGCTGAATTGACCTCCAAGAGACCTGCTTCTGTCTTCTCTGTTGTCTGCTGCATTCATTCATGAAGCCTTTCAGCATTTAGCTGCTGCTCTCATTTATTCTCCTCATATACTCATTGGTCACCCTTTTGGTGGAATTACTATTTTTATTCTTTCAATCAACTACTTTCCATTCTTTCTATTTTCTTTTCTTATCAAATATTCTTAAGCCTTTTTTAACATTATTACAAATCATTTATTTTTTAAAAAAATAAACACATATAAATATGTTAAACTAACACGCATGTTTTAGTTAAAACTTCCCACAATTTTCTCACAAAAAGTTATTAAATATGCAATTGATACACTATTTGTAATTACAAGTAACTAAAATTACTATATTGGCAGAGATATTTTTACATATTTTTAGGATTATTACCTAAATCAATGTCTAAGATTTTTTTAAATCAAACTTGTTAGTCTTTTAAGTTTTGAAACACATAATAAGCTTTGATGTTTAATTATTCAATAATGCTACGGAACTAACATAGGGAGCCACTAGGGAGCGAAGCCAATAATCAAGTTATCATCCAATGATAATTTCTTTAATTTTGGATGATAACGTGATTATTGAGTCTTTAGTGACTCCCTAATGTTGGCACCAAGACTTTCTCTTAATTTGACAAAACAGTCCCTCTCTAATTTGTTTTATTAATTACTAACGTCCGACAAAAACGTCCTATTTTAAACTTATTTATTAAATTATTTAAATTAAAAAAGTAAATTCATAAGATTTATGCAAAAACTATATATATTTAAGAAAAATAAAAAATTTATTGAGTTGATTTTATTCATATATTGATTTTATAATTAAAATCAATTAAGATATTAAAAAGCGATAAAATACGGTAATTTTCTTAGAATAAGTATTGAATAGTAGAGTAGTATCTGATAATCACAATCCATTGGAGTGGGAATAGTAATTCACATTTGTGAGTTTGGGGAATGAGGCAAATTGGAACACTGTATGTCTGTGTGGGTAACTTAATTAACTATAATTGGCATTGAGAGACCATGCATTTAAACTAAGCATAGGTGCAGGAAACACATTTTTGTTGAAAAGAGTGGCTATTAATATTCACCATGTCTGCCAGTTCTTGTTGTGATATCAAGCATCTGAATCGGTTGCATGTTCCTCTATTTTAAATTTTATCTCTAATAATTTTATGCTATCTCGATTCCCTTTCCTCCCTTTCCTTGGGAATCTTCGTATAATTCCCAAGATACTAACCTCATTAAATAAAAGATTTTCTTAGCAAGCATGAAAACAAAACAAAAAATAAAGAAAAGAAAAACTTTTTAATTAGTACGAACAACTAATTTTTTCAATTTCTTGATATAATCTGTGAAAACTAAAATTAGTATGCATATATGGTTTTGAGCAGTAGTGAACTATTGATAGGGAATTCTTATTTATTTTTTAATTATCTTCTTAATATTAAAATGTGTAAACAATTTAAATATAAATATTATTTTTTAAAAACACCAAAATGATAAAAAAAATTAAACTTTCTTTGTTTAAAAGTTAATAAGATAATTAAAAGAATAAATTAAGCCTCTAAATCATTTTTATTAGATATTATAAGTGAGGTTAATATTAAATCTTGAAGAAAGAAATTTCATTTCCTATCACTTGTTTGCAAATATTTTTATATATAATTTGTTTGAATTATTGTTATTTTACACTAAAATCGATCATTAAAATTAGTTAAAAGAAATAATATATATTAAAATATAAAATACACCTTAAATATAATTAAACTACATGAATTATAATTTTTTTTAAACAAACTTTAGAGGAGATCGAAATTTTTAACAAATCAAATTCTTGTATCTAAACAAATTTCTAGCAAATATAACCTGTTATCTAGAAATGAAATTAATTAAACATTTCATGAATTGATGAGGCAAGTTCTCAGTTGGATTTGGACCACATGAAAAAGGAGCTTTATTGCAATTGGCCAATTGCCAAGAGAACCCAGCCGGCCGGCAGAGATATATCGGACCAAAACGATAAATAAAGAATCATGCCATGTATGCTGATGCTAATTTATAATTAATTTTAGTTAATCATGATCTTATCCTCTTAACTCTTAAGCTATTACTTGAGACTTGAGTGATGAGAACCTTTTATCTCAATGGAATATATATATTTTTATTTTAAAAAAAATTAATTAGTTAGTTACAATCTTCAATATATTCGCAAAGTTTGATGCCCTGCGTGACTTGGTGGCATTAATTAACCAATTAACAGATAATGGCTTACACTACTGTAAGTTAATTGACTAATTAGCGAGGTGAATGTTAGAAAAATAGCCCATTTGTGTATAACAAACATTCTCATTTTTATAAATCCTTTTAAATAAGCATCAAATCTTACGTATCTTCATCATCTTTATTGTTTAGTAGAAAACAAGAAAATCATGTACCGTTTAATTTTGTTTTCATTTTATTTTTTGACCATATAACTTACATTAGTCTAATAATAATAATAATAATAATAATAATAATAATAATAATAATAGGATAATACTATTTAAATAAGAAACAGCTCTACGGAACTAACGTTAAGGAGCTATTAGGAGCCAATAATTAAGTTATCATCCAAAATTTATATGAATTACCATCTGTAACTCACATATCCAAAATTAAGTTGTTCAACCAAGTGATTTATTTCTATGCTAAATAGAATATTATTTCGGTATTAAATAGTATAAAAAATTGCACATAAATAAAGTTCTATTCGACATCGAAATAGTCTTCTAATTAGCATAGAAATAAATGACTTTATTAAACTTAATTGGCCAAAATCACTTATTCACATAGAATTATTATTAATAATAATAATAATAATATTAATATTAATAATAATAATAATAATACAGATGCAATACCATGCCTTATTAAATGATTATTAAGAAAGTACTTATGAAAAATAAATATATAGAATGCGTTCGTATTATTTTTTTTTTCAATGTGTCTGCTAGATTTTTAAAAAAAAAAACAAGCATCTAACTAATATTTCCTTAATAGTGAACCCATAATTTCCATAATCAAGAGTAAATATAGAATCTATGTGCAAAAAAATAGTAGTAATATGATTAGAAAATTGGAATCTCGTAATCTTATAGTATGATTATGGTGAAAGAATTGAAAGATTGACTAGTTGATAGATGCTTAAATGCGTATTTAGGCGCGATTCATTATTTGACCAAATGTGGCACTCTCAATTCTCTAAAGTTCGATTGAATTGTCTTAATTAAGATATTATATTAGCAAGCTTAACGAGGACCGTTCCTTTATGGCCATCTAATTGGATCTGGCATACTAATAATAATTTATATTATAACAGGCACACGAATGAGAATAATATATATATATCTATTAAGAAAATCTGAGTGGTGGAGTCGGGTCCATCTTCTATTCTTTAATTTGATTATTAATGCCTTAATACGCCCCTACTTTTATGCTTTATATACAGAGAGAGAGAAAAATAAGTTCTTATTAAACTTGTTACTTATATATGGACCCTTGGTAGACTATATATGGTATTGTTTAATGTTTATTTTTATTACATTGCATGGTATATAAACCCTTGAAGTTTTGTTTAAGATACCAGAAATCAATATCCAATATATATACACAGTACACCACTAATAACTTATGAAATATTTAGAACATGTACGTCGTGTTCCAAGAGATATATCTAGATGAGGTTCAACACCCTATTTTATTTCAAATTTAGATATATATTTTTACAATATTCATCACAAAATATAATTTGAACTTAGACAATTATTTAAACGAAAATTCTATTCGCACATGAAATCCGTCACTAATACTTTATTTGTTTGGAATGAAATTGAATGAAAGTAAAGAGAAGGGAGAAAAATAGAAGAAAAATAGATAAAGTAGTGTTGTTTAGTTGTTAAAGAAATGGAAGAGAAATAATATGATATTAATAAAATAATGGTGGATTCCACATAAAATTCTTTTCCTGCACGTATGGAGAGAAGTTGGAAGGAAGTGAAGAAACTCTTATAAATTTTTGAATTTTACTAAAATACTCTTTAAATAAATAAAAGAATCATAACTCAACAAAGTTAATTTTATCTTTTTTCTACTTTTCTCTTTCATATATTAATATATGTTAATGATATTTTCATATTATATTTCAATAATTCTTCTAATTATACATAATTTATTTTTTATACTTTTTATAAGTCTAAATTAATTTTACTACTAAAAGATAAATTTATGGAATTATTATAAATATATTAATTTTTCAAAGAATAAAAATGATATTTGATAACATGATTATTTCTCTTCTTCTATATTTCTCTTCAAACAAACAAAAGACATAAAATTAATTCAATTTATTTTCTTTCTAATTTCATTTCTATTAAACATTACAAGAGAAATATAACTTCTACCATATTCCTATTGTCTTCTTCCTTCCTCTCCATTTTCTTTCTTTTCTATTTCTTTCTTTCCTACCAAATAATATCTAAATATAAATATTAATGTATTTTATATTTTAATGTGTATTATATACTAATGACTGATTTTAGTGATTGATTTTAATATACAAATAGTATAATTCTTATTTAAGTCAACAAGTGGCTAACAATTTTTTACTAATTAACCTGAGTTAGCTATTATGCTTATTACATATTTTGACAAAAAATTGAAAAATCGACAGGATATATTATATTTAAGGTTTATTCAATTCGGCTCAATTTTTAGAATTTAGATCCTCTAAAGTGGAGAAGTTGATAAAATGATAAAATAAAAAGTTAATTGAAGAATAATTAACTCTTCATTTTACCATTTTAACGACTTCCTCTCTTTACATAATCTTGATCCCAATCCCTCTATAGTTCTTTTTGTTTAGTGTTTAGTGATGAGTGATGACTCACTAGGGTACAAACTTGTCCTATATTATAAGTAACCTTAATCGGATCCTAATACATAATAATTAGGACCCACCATTAAGTATTTAATAATTGTAATAATTGTCAATAAATGGGTTAATAAATTTATGCCATTAAGATATGAGATGTCTTTTGCCCCTCTAGCTACTAGCCAATGCTTTTAATTTGTTCCTCTTTCCTTTTTTTTTTTTTTTTTTTTTTACTTTACAAAGCAACATTAACCTTTATCGTATAATTCTTACCACCTGTTCACTAGCTAGATTCAATTAAGATATAAGGGATCCGATCCCTCCATTGGTAAAAGTAAAGAAATTAGAGATTATTGGATAATTTTGAAACAAATAGTTAACTACTATATTTCGTTGAGCTTGCTAGGTTAATAATTTAATATATTATTATTAGGAGAGCTTTAGTTTTAACTTTTAATGGGACCAGTGATTTGAATGCACACCCCATGTGGAGACCAATTCTGTTTTTCTTCATTGGCTTCCCTAAACCGTACACATTAGGTTTGGTCACCTTCCCCCGGATTTGTTCAGAATTATATTTTGTTCTTTCACTAAACAAAGGATATGTAATTAATTAGGTTTACCCTACCAAAGTAAAACGTAAACAAGGAGTAGAAAAATAAATGTACGTATATATATAAGTATGTGGATATTTATAAAATAAAGAAAATTGAAGCATTAGATGTTGGAATTCATGTTAGAACATGTGAGTACAATGATGGGTAATTTGGATTAATATGAGCTTTACCTTCAATCCACCGTACGTGGGAGGGTTAGCACCACAACCTAATGATTTCTAATTCAAAAGTTGTGGGACACCTTAGCTTATTGCCTTTTTCATATTATTTCCTAAGTATGACATAATTTATTATTCGGCTAAAAAAGCAAGCACAAGCATGTTCAAGTAAATTATTTTTCATCTTTAATTTAGAATGTGGATGCATGTTGCATTGAATAAGACCTTATGAAACCCCATCTTATTGACTTTCCCGAGGATTAGATACTTATATATAAATTGAAAAATAAATTATTTGGAATCTTAATTTATAAACCTAATTGTTGATCCGATCCATCTACAAATAAATTACTTGTCTGCAATATAAGTGTAGCTATCAAATTGCTAATATATCAATTTTCCATTTTTATTAACACATTATTAGGTTTATTAACTATTTATCTAGCTATATATAACGAGTTTGATTCGCATCATCAGGTGTCAAATTCATTGAAACAAGTTGTTAGTACATGATCAAATAATGCAAGTGCTGAATTTTATTAAAAGAATTATTCACGTGAAAATGTACATATATAAAAATAATAATTAAAATAATTTAATTAAATATATTAAATTATTTAAGTGTTTGAATTATGATCATTCATCTGACTAATCATATCATAGAACAATAGAAGCATGATTGGAAGAAGTAGAGTAATGAATAATAAAGTAGGACCCATACAAACTCCAAAGCACCTGGATGCAACCCCAAAAAGCAGGAGGAGCTTTAGACTTTAGAGTAACGACTGGTTTTTTTTTTTTCTTTAGAGGGTGGGTATTGAACTCGGAGAATTGGGGAAGGAACACTAAGGCGTAACGACTGGTTTAAGTAGTATGAAAATGAAATTATGAATCCTACTAAATACTAATATTGAATAACATTTCAAGCATAATCTCATCTAGCTCAGTAACAATATTTCATGTTTATAATTATTAATATCTCTGAAATACAACAAGTGTTAATAATAATAAATGATTTAATTTAAGTCTCAATATAATCTCTTGTTGATTTTGCACAGCTTAGCGACAATATCTAATTTTTTAGCTGCCGATGAACCACACCCACTATGCTCGATATTATTGTTCTTTTACTACGTTAATTGATTATTCTCCATTAAAAAACAATTTTCTAGTTTAGAAATTTACGAAGAGGATGTTAAAAAAAAAAATCAATCATGTTAAAGGGCAAAATAAAGTGAGAACATTATGAGAATTGAATTGATCATATTGCCGTTAGTGTGAGATTTTTTTTTCCATTATTAGTGATTATTATTGGTTTCATTAGAATATTGGAACTACTTTATTCTTGAGAAAGGGGAGGAAGATATGCATATATATGAAGTCTGCACTAACACACACTGCTATTGGCCTTCAAATCAAATGTGAAACCCGACACAAAAGAATTTCCATTTTGTTTTGTTCTTGTTTTCTTTCCCATTTCCCCAATTTTTTTTTAAAAAAAAAAAAACTTGGTGGGGCGATCCTAGTAACTAGTAATTTTTTTTTTTTTTAATCTTTTATGTACGGACATTGGTCAATTTGACGTACATTATGAATTCATAACATACATAAGGTGGTTGTAAATCAAAGTGCGCCGGCATGAATGAATAAGCCTCAGATTGGATCTTCCACTCTTTTAACTGTTCCTTATTTTTCATTGGAGAAGCTTGAATATTAAAAAATGGTGTGTAGCCCAAGGAGTGTGGTGGAGGCGGGTGCTCCTATAAGACAATGAAAACATGATTGTCATCTCAGCTCAATAAGATGTTGTGGAATGTGGAATGTGGAGTGGGAGAAGGTATTTCACATACAACAACCATGATTCACTGCAACAATTATTTTTATGTCTTATTGTATAATCAAATGATTAAGTTAAAGAAGAAATGCTTTAGTGGAAGCCGGTTAGGTTGTCAAGAGAGTTTTGTGGATGTACTTTAATATTTATTAAATATTAATTAATTAAGGCTAACATTATAGCTTAGCCCGCAGGTTAGTGCCCCTTCCTCACATAACTTCATCTCTGTTTATTGCTGCTTTTTCATCTCATATGATTAGCTCTTTTCTCTTGCTTTGTTTTGGTGGATGTCTTGGTACAAGTTACAACGAATGTGATTCGGCCCCTTGAACGGGATGAAGATTTGAAATATTCTCGCTCATACGATGATATATAATATGATTGTTTGACCATATAAAATTTTAGTATTTTGAATTATTGACCATGTAATGGTTAATTTGATTCTAAAACATACCAATATCATTCGCTTATTATTGTTTTTAATGGCATAATCATTAACCATGGTAATATTTATAATAGTGAACAAAGTTACAAATAAATAAATAGAAAGGTGTCAGAACTCATATTCAACAACCTTTTTTCGAGAGGTGGTGGAGCTAGCATGGATTGAGGAGGTTGGTGAAGGGTTCACAATCTCTATTTCAAAATTCAAACCATGAAGATATGGTCCAATCATTCTTATGTTTACCATCTTGCGGCCCCAACCACAATCTTCCACTTATAAGAATCAATATTCTGTGGAAAAGAAGTAAAGGTTGTATTAGTGTATTAGGTAGAATAAGTTCTTATCATTCTCAACAGACCGCAATACAAAAAACATGAAACTTCAATCATTCTCCATTCCACTCAATTCATAGTTTTCCCAACTGTATAATGCTATGTTTAACGAACCCATGGCATTTCGCAAACTCGGCAAGTGTTGTAGTTGGAGCCCGGAAAACGAATGTTGATTCAACGAATTGAAGAATAATTGAAAAAGTAAAACAGGATACCTACACAAAATTTGCTTTAATATTAAGGTTTACACAAAACTGACCGCAATAATGTCACAATTTACTCACATGCAGGAGAATAATAACTGCAATGGGGTTAAAAAAAAAAGGAGAATTCATTGTTATACACCACAAACCCAAAACACCATAGAGCACATGTTACTTCAAGGACACTCTTAGTACTCATGGATTCACCCTGGGACTGAATGAGGAAAGCCTGGTACACTACCGCATATGATCATTGATGCAGTAAAAATGGATGCTGATAAGTTCATCAAATCCTCTGAAGAAATTTCCCCTAGCTACTTCATAAATATAGCTGTAGACTCTCGGTAACCAGATAGTACTTCCGCAAATCATTCCAACAAAGAATAAAATCCTGGGTATCAGAAAGAATGCATTGTTAATTAGACCTATAACTTGTAGCAACATACAGATTATCATATGTTTCTGTTTATAGCAACAGAAAATGAAGAATGAAAATTATTTACTTCCTTTTGCAGCAATGAGGGGGGAAATAAAAGTGAAATGCAAATTGAGACTCACTTAGACATTACACGCAGACCTGGACTCAACCCCATAGCATAGTCAGATCAAAATGATTTTCCAACTTCTAACAAACAAGTGAACAAATAAAAAGCCCCATCCATCCAACACCATTTTGACTACTATCCATGAATTCCACTTTCAATGATTGACTAAGACCACCCTGTTTTTAGTATTTTGCTTAGAAACTCTTCTGCTGCTAGTGCAAGCAATGACGAGAGTTTCTAAATGAGTAAAAGTTTCCCATTTGTTTAATATTTGACCTAACTTATGAAACTGAGTTATCTTTTTAACTTTTAAAGAATAAACATCCATTTCCTATATAATTATCAATTTAAGCTAGCGCACATTAGAATAACATGTAAATCAGACTAAATTTAGTCTGAATATGACCCATTGACACACGTTATGACACAGTAGGTTTATCTAAATTTAGTCTAAACAAAGGGCTCTACTGTGATACACAACCAAAATGAACCAAGAAGAATAACAACAAATATAACAAGTATCACATGCATTTCCTTAAACTAAACAATATTAGTCATTGGCAATATTTTTAATTCTATTCGTATAAAATTCACCAAAAGCAAACACAACATACAATAATAAACAAAAGTGGGGAAGGTAACTAAAGCACATACTCAAACTATTGTGAGATTGTAGGTGTTGCAAAGCTGAAGCAGAGCTGCTTGATTTGTTGGATCAACAGTTTCACTTATGACCTTGGGGTACCTCCCAGGGGAAAGTGCAGAAAGTC
>JASCZI010181729.1:4044-36306 GCA_036250425.1 Stylosanthes scabra
ACCAGACAAAAGCTGCTCCACGAAAACTATCCTCTTTCCCTTAAATCTACCAGCTACAAGAATGAGCAGATTTTCACTAGAATTGCTAGCCCTGAACACACAAAAACAGCACCAACAATAGAAATAGTAATATTAATATACAGGAAAGGATAATAAATTAAATTAATTTAAGGAGGAAGGATCTAAAATGATGTTGAAAAATAAGACAAAAGACATCGGTAGAATTGTGAACATATTTTGCTTACAAAACAACTGACAGACTAAATAGGAAAGGAAAAAAAGAACATAAAGAAAGGATAAGCAAGTCAAGATTTAAATTCCAGGCTAACAAAATGGACGTCGTAACCAGAAGTTCAACCAAATTAAATAAAGGAGGCACGTAAGTCTCAATATGCACATGAACATCAAGAATTGTACTGACTCAGCATTGCATCAGTAGATTCAATAATATGGCAGCAAAAGTCAAAGAATTGTGAATATATATATATGTTTGCTGATAATTAATTTTAGTTTTATTTTAGAGTAAAAAGAAAGGGTAAATTATTCTAGTAGTAGTGTCCTTTGCATGAAGGACATGGCAGTGAATTACAATTCAGTGTGAGAGAAAAAGAAGGAAACAAGCATGTAAGCAAGACTTATGTTTAGCCAGGTCTGCCTAAAACACTAAATAATTCTTCCAACCACCCACACACTAAATGCCATTGTTCTTGAAACGTAAGCCTACAGCCTACCCCGATCATTTTTTATTCTACTAATTTGTTTTCCAAATGCTGGTTCTTTGACGACATTCCAAAACTACATTAAAGAAATGCAAATTGCAAGTACATCTATCATCTATCTACCTTCCTCTTACTGCAACGACACCAAACCAGTCTTCACCTGCATACCATTCACTCCAACCTTTGACCTTTCATTCTATCTAGTCCTCGCTTATAACCCTTACCCTTACCTTTCATTTTATAATTAAATTCCTATTGTAACAAAATCAGAAAAACTGAAAGCTAAGAAAACAAACAAAGAATCATCCAAGATTCACATAACAATCAATCAAATTCAGAAAAAAATTGAAATGAGACACAAAGAGACAGAACGAACCTTCGTTGAGAGTGAGTGGGTGAGAACCCCAAATCAGAGATCAGGCATCAACGAGAACAGAGGCTAGTGGTGAGTGACGAGCCTCAAGCCTCAACGAGAACCCCCAAATCAGAGATCCTCAACTTAGAAACCCTAACATAAAAAAAAAACCCCAAATCAGAAACCCTAAAATCTAACAAGAAAAAAGAGTCGAAAAGGAGGGCAAGCAACCAGGAACAACCAACCTTCTGAATACGCCTCATGATTGTTGGGAAGGGGCGAAAAGGAAGGCTTCGAGCTTCAAGATTTCTGAACTACCAGTGTGAACGGCTGATGGCGACGGACGCAGGGACGATGACGAGATGGCTTCTAGCTTCAAGACGGGGACGGTGACTTCGCAGGGACGACGGACACGTGGACGGCGCCGTGGGACTGGAGCGTAAGAGCCTCGGTGTGTGGTGGTGGCTGGTGTGGGAGTCACAATCAGAGACACTCCAAGAAGATGATTGGGCGTTTGGATGGCTAGTGTGGTGGTGGATGGTGCTAGGTCATGGTGGCTGGTGGTGGTTTGCGAGCTCAGTGTGTGTGTGTGTGGTGGTGTTGTGAGAGCTCAGTGCATGTGGTGTGGTTTCGACGAAGAGAGAAGTGTAGTTTGCAAAAATTTGGCTAAGTGTTACAACCAACACTTAGGCAAAAAAATTTTCTCTTCCCGGTCAAACATTAGGCAACGCTTAAGAAGCGCAGTCACTATAGAACCTTCAGCATCCGTTAACAAGCGTCGACGAAGACTATCAAAAGTGTTTCCTTTGTCAAAAACATACGGGAGCGCTTTATAAGTGATCCCCTAGAGACTTTAGGAGACGCTTATTAACCGATACTAGTGAAGTGATGCCAATTGTCCTAAACCTAGTGTACTCAGCCAAAAGCGTCGCCTATTCTTTGTATAGGCTTCATTTTAGAAGCGTTGCCTAAAAAAAGTGTTGCCTTATGGGGTAAATTCTTGTAGTGTCCATTGGCGGATAGCCTGCCGAAGACCACAGAGAGACTTCCGAAGCTTGCATACCAAGCCATTAGCTGCATCCAAACCTGGTGGGATTTGCATGTATACTTCCTCCTCAAGATCACCATGTAAGAAGGCAGTGTTGACATCTATCTGTTTGTGATGCCATCCCTTCGCTACTACTAATGCAAGAACAATCCTCTTACCACGGGACTGAATGTGTCCAAGAAATCAACTCCCGGCACTTGTGTGTAACCTTTAGCTACTAGTCGTGCCTTGTATCTCTCAATTGTCCCATCAGGCTTATGCTTCAGTTTGAACACCCACTTGTAACCAATGGCTTTCTTTTCAGCTGGGAGAGCAGTAAGTCGCCAAGTCTGCAGTTGCTATAAAGCATCGAGTTCCTCTCTGATAGCAACTTTCCAGGAATCATGCCTTATGCCCTCCTCAAAATGCTTAGGTTCTTTATCAGTGGAGATAGCTAGGGAGAATGCTTTATGTTTTAAGGAGAATGTACTATAAGACAAGACTTGTGAGATGGGATACCTTGAGCAAGAACTAAAATCTATTGTAGTGTTGAAACACTAATAATTGTCTAAATACTTAGGAGTATGTCTCTCTCTAGTGGATCTCCTAAGTGGAATAATTTCCTGTGCAGTACTATCTAATGGTGATGCATGTGATGCAGAATGATCAAGAGTAGAAGTAATCTCAATAGATGCAACATGTACTAAAGGTGAATCTATTTTATCTAAGTTTGTGCCAGTAGATGCATGCTGATGATGTATTATAGGTAATGCAAATGGAACAAATGAGTTATATATGAAGGGATCGTCTATTAACACAGAATTAGATCTGCCATGTGCATGATTATGATTATGCAATGAAGTTGCCAATCTGATGTGTGAATCTTGAGTGAAAGGAAAATGAGTTTCATAGAATTTGACATTTCTTGAAACAAAAATCTATTTTGAGTGCATGTCCATTAGAAGAAAACCTTTGATTCCTTCCTTGAATACAAGAAATACACATTTCCTAGCCCTTGGGTCCAATTTAGTACTTCCAGAACCAAGGGTGCTAGCATATGCTAGACAACCAAAAATTTTCAAATCAGAAATTAAAGGCAGTACAAAATAGGGTGAGGATTGATTTAAAACCTTTGATGGAATCCTATTTATGATGTGCACAGCATGTGCAACTGCTAAATTCCAAAAAACATTTGGGAACACCAGAATGAAATAGGAAAGCCCTAGTATTCCCAAGATGTGTTGGTACTTTCGTTCCACAATCCCATTTTGTTGGGGAGTTTCTACACATGATGTCTGGTGCAAGATATCAGTCTCATTGTAAAAATTCCTCATCAAAAATTCAACTCCATTATCACTTCTTATAATTCTGATTTGTTTGTTAAATTATATTTTAGCATAAGCAACAAAGGATTTCAATAATGAAGATGCTTCAGCTTTTGTTTTCATAAAATGCACCCAAGTAAACCTTGATTTGTCATCAACTCTGGTAAGAAAATACTTGTGACCATTTATTGATGGAATTGAAAGTGGTCCCCACATGTCTACATGTATCATATCTAGACAGAATTTTGATACACTTGAATTTAAAGCAAATGGCAGTAATTTCTACTTGGCTAATTGACAAGCATTATAGGGACTCTCTTCATTATTAAAAGTAATGAAACTATATTTCCTTTTCATTTCTTCAAAACCAATACAAGGCAAATATCCTAACCTACAATGCCTAAGTCTTTGTCTTGTTGTCTTTGTGAATTTAAGATGTTTGAGACAATGGACTGTAAGGGTTTTGCTGTGACTTTCAGTGTATACAACCCTTCATCAGATTCATCTCTGTCAATCATCCTCTTGGAGCTGCAATCCCGAATCTCACAAAGCTTATCAAAGAAAATATTTTGCAATGAAGTTTGGCTGTGAATTTGGACACAGAAACTAGCTTGTAATTGAAAGAAGGAATGTACAATGCATTTGTCAAATACATGTTTTTTGAAAACATAATTGTTCCAACTGTGTCACTATAGGTGATGGAGCCATTAGGCAACTTGACTACAATTGGATCAATTTTATAGTAAGTTTGGAAATCTTGAAGTGAGAAAGACACATGGTCTGTAGCCCCAGTGTCTATCACCCAAGTAGTACACGTCTGGTTTGAAAGAGCTGATGTTTTAACATAGGTTTTAAATTGAAGTAAATGGACCAAGCTACCTGAATGAGGTGATGGCTCTGATGCTGTCAAAACTTGATCTGCATTCTAAATTGGCTTTATCTCATGATTGCTCAAAAGTGCTAGGAGAGCTTGTCTTTACTCCACATTAAAACCAGAATCATTAACTTTGCTCCCAACCAACTTTTTATTGAATTTTTCACTTACTTCTTCAATATATGATGTTGTGTAATTAGCAGTAGCCTCTCCACCGCCTTTATGCTTAAAATTTGGTGGATATCCATGCTTCTTGTAGCATGAATCAACACTGTGTCCAGTCTTTCCACAATGTGCACATTGCATCTTCTTTCCTTGACCATTTCCTTTGCCCTTTCCTTTGTCTTTTCTCTGCCTCGAATTCACAAAATCCAGAGTTGTGGATGAATTGCTTGAAACTTGTGGGGTAAGTTCAGCATTGAATTGCCTCTCTTGCTGAATAAGCATGACAAATACATCACCTAAGCTAGGAAGTGGATTCATCATCATCACCTGTGATCTAACCCCTGAGTACTGGTCATTTAACCCTCTCAAGAACCTGGTAATTTGATCCTCGGTCTTATGACCTCTAACTACACCTAGTCCACAGTTAAAACTTTCATCACACTTGACAAAGGAATACTTCGAAAATTGTTAAGTTCTTCCCAAATAATCTTCAATCTTGTGTAATATTCTGTTACATCAAGATCTCCTTGCCTAAATGAATATAACTCTTCTTGAAGCTCAGGGATCCTGTACCGATCGCATTGATAGTACATGTGTTCCAAATCCTTCCAAATGTCACTGGCAATGTTGTTCCAAATGACAGATTTGGAAATATTTGGTTCCAAAGAATAATTCAGCCAAGCCATCACGAATGTGTTGCATTTCTTCCAGGGTTCATAAATCCTATCACTCTTATCTGGCCTAGGAATACTTCCATCAACGAAACCAAACTTAGTTTTCAATTCTAATGCTAACACCATCACTTAGGGGTGTTCATGGCCCGGACCAGCCCAAGACCCGACCCGGGCCCGGTGAAATTTGGGTATTTTTTGCCCGACTTCAATGCGGCTCGAGTTAGGATCGAAGCCAATAAAATCAACCCGGTAAAAATATGAAACCAGAACCGAGATTAGGCTTGGGTCACCCGGTCCTGGCCTGGTGGCCCGTTGGTATATATATAATTAAAATTTTTAAATCATATAATAGTGTGTGTATGAAATACAATTATGTGATTATGTAATTTTTATTCATTTGACCCACTTTTTGTTCAAGACTCATTCTACTCATTTTTGAACCTTATTTAGCCTAATTATGTTATTTAAAAATTGTACTTTTTTAAGAATTTAGACTACACTTGAGAGTTAAAATTACGTTTTAATATTGTGTTTTATTGTGTTAAGGTTATATTATGTTTTATTTGCATGAAACTTAAATATTTGTGCTATTACTATGTGATTGATTATTATATTTTTATTTTTGAAATTTGATTGGAGAAGACCCGGTTTTCACTCGAACTTCACCCGGTTTTCACCCGGCCCCAAATCGAAGAGATTTCATCGGATTTGGGGTCGGATTAGGGTCTCGAAAATAGGCCCGCGATATATTTTGGGCTAGGTCTAGGTTAGAGGAGACTCGGCTTTACCCGATATCATGAACACCCCTAGGCATCACTCTCCTCCAAGCACCATAATTCTTTCCATTCAGAATCTCAGAAGAAATAGACACTTCGGGATTCTCAGAAGGATTAATATAGCAAGGATTTGAGGACTGTAGATCTAACGTAGAATTGGAAGAAGATGAAACAATCAGATTCATACCTCTACTAAACTGAGCTTAAAGTGCAGTAATCTGATTCAGAAAATGAGCAATGCTTTGATAATCGACTGCTCCCATCACTGTGTTTGTGAAGTCGCCTTCAGGTTCCGCCATCAATACTCCAAATAGGGAGAAGATCTCGTGATCGAGCTTTTCTCACTCTCAATTACTCTCTCCAATCACACACTACTCTCTCGCATTGTTTATAGCTACAGTGTGTGATAGCTTGCTTGAGAGAAGAAAAATTTGGCTCAAAGTATAAAATGGCAAAATCACTTTATTAAGGAGCAACAGTCCCTTATAAAGATACATAATTAGTTGCCACATCAGCACTAACCAACTCAACTATAACTATTTTAACCTCTAGTTTTAACAACCTAACCAATCAGCTGTCATTAACATTTAATTACAACTCATGCCTAACTACTTCTCATAATTACAGGGATGGTAATGTGGTAGGTCGAGACGGGTATTTAAGTATCCATATCCAAACTCAAATATACGGGTATCTAATTTTTAGTCCAATATCCAAACCCACGAGTATATATTGCCCCATACCCAAACTTATGGATATCTATAACATATGTAAATTAAATTAAATTACTCAATAAAATTATTCATTATGTAATAAAATACTTCAGAAATCTAATTAAATACAAATAATATGTAATTATTTGCAACATGACAACAATATAATACTTTTAAACCAAAAAAATAAATTTAGGATTTTTTAAAACTAAAATTACCAAAATAATCATCTAAATATTATTAAATATCTAAAAAATTAAACTAATTATATATGGGGCGGAGCTACCAGTACCATATACCCGCCCATACTCACGCAATCACCCCAACAAATACCCGCCCCAAATACCCACTACATTCAGAACGGGGCAAGTCATGACGGGCGAGGCAGATCAAGTTATCATCCCTACATAACTAAAAAGTTAGTTAGCTGAGTATATAGTCACGTAACAGATTATTCGCGATGATACAATATGTGTAGCTTTCGGTGCAGATGCCCCAAATAGGGGTATTTTTAGACTAACTTCTGCGTTAAGCACAATGCGAGAGTTCGATCGAAACGACGATATGTGTATTAAAAAAAATACAGTAATCTACTAAAAGATAAATCAACTATATAGTGCTGTAATTGAATTGGGAAAAATATACATGTATAGTTATATGATTTTGCACTCAGCTAAACTTTTTAGTGTGGGCAGTAGCTTAAATGATGGATGACTTTACAAAGTACTAATACTTGTTTGTGTCAAGAATGTCTCTTTCCTTAGTCTGATACAGCTAAGTCATTGATGAAGAAAGAAACTTACCAAAGAAAAAGTATAACGAAGGGAAGGAAGAAAATTTAAAAAAGAGAGGTAAGTGGGGAATATAAAAAGTGCTGCCTATGATTCTATAAAGATAAACCAATTATAGCATGAAGTTATAGGTGGGGTGCATATATATTGATGCTTATCCCATGACACAATAGAGTATGACAAACGAAGTGCAAAAACAAATAAAAAATCATCACTTCTTTCATCAAATATCGATGAGATTCAGTCCAAGGCTCCAACCTGTAGTATTTGTAGTAGTAGTACTCATCAATAAATAATAAATGGAATCTGATATGACTAAGATCTAAACCACCCTAATCAAAATATCTAATCAGAAGTCAATTATCTGAAAGAAATACATATGAAAAATATGTATCCATCCAGCAGTAATGCTGCACCTAACTGTTTTGCATTAATTTTTTTGAATATGATAAAAGAGTGTGTGTTTTCCCAGCATATTACACTAATGGGGTGTTTTCCCTCAATATGGGAAACACAATGCGTCAGTGACGCATAGTTCACGTTAGAAAAAAGAAAAAACATAAAAGAATGCTGCATGCATGTGAGTAAGGAATGCGTCAAAAACGCATAGGGTTTACAATGCGTCATTGACGGATTGTGTGAACCCTTGCAAAAAAACTCACACAATCCGTCAATGACGCATTGTAAATCCTATGCGTTTTTGACGCATTCCTTACTCACATGCATGCAGCATTCTTTTATGTTTTTTCTTTTTTCTAACGTGAACTATGCGTCACTGACGCATTGTGTTTCCCATATTGAGGGAAAACGCCCCATTAGTGTAATATGCTGGGAAAACACACACTCTTTTATCATATTCAAAAAAATTAACCACTGTTTTGTCAAGCGTGGGGAAAAAAGTTGAGTTCAACCGAGAAATTAATTTTGTTCAACTAATTTCACTTAATTATTTTATTTTTTATTTTAAATTCTAAGTTCTAAATTTTAAATCTTATAATAATGTTAAACATTCTAAAAAAATGGAGAGTTTTAAAAAAATATATAAAATAAAATTTTAACTAATATTAACTCGTTAAAAATTCATTCTCTATCTTTTATATATATATATTGGAAAAGAATAAACACCAACCTGTTTACTTTATTTTCTCTAAATTTTTGGTGTATATGCTTTTTATTAACTACATTTGGATATTGAAATATTATATATTGTGAATAATTATCTCTTAGATTCAGGTTAAAGCTACCTGTGAAGAAAATAAAACTAATTAATTTTAAAATGTTCTTAATTAGCCTGCAAAATATTTTTTATCAACATATTTTATATAATACAGTAGTGTCATCGTTAAGGAATTTGATTCTACGTATCTGTGATTGCATGGAAGCTAACTGAATTGATTATTGATTTCGTGTAATTTTTTTTTTTTAATTTAAAATCCATTATGTTTGATCTATTTTAATTTGCCAATAGTGCTAAGTAGCCACCACCAGAGCCGCCGAAACCAACCCACGTTTTTGTCGTCTCTTACTTTAAAAACATCAAAAACTCAAAAGTAGCAACAAATACTTCAACTAACTTCATTGATCGAATTAGCTTCGTAGTAGTTGTAGGTTATTATATTATATTATATGAGTGCCTAAGTTAGTAGTGGAATTATTGATCCTTAATAATTAAATTAATATATACTTTGTTTTGGTTAATCAATAACTTTTCGATGCTGCCGTTGGATTTGATGAAATGGAATGAGTAGCTACCCATCTAACAAAGTTTCAGTTTCTTAAAAGTTAATGATCCGTAGTTCTTTGCCTTTATCTATGTAGGGACAAAATGCCAACATTTTTGTTTTTTTATCACGGCGTTATGATGAGTATATAATATTTTTATAAAATACTATTTGACATCCATATTTTTTTTTTTGAAAAAATTAGTATAAAATAACGTTAGGTAGATTTAATTATTTAAAAAAATTTATTAAACTAACATTATTAAAAAACATTTTTTTATAATATTTAGAGATAATTTTTAATAATCAATACACATTTTTAATTTATTAGTTAAAATAATTTAAATATGTAATTAATAAAGAAAAAATTATTTTTATATAATTATAAAAACATATTTAATATATGTTCTTAATAGGAGATTTATAATTATCTTTTAAAATAATAAAACAAAAATTTATAGAATCGTAATAACGTTTAAGTCAATAATAGTCTAAGAGATATTAGAATTAAGTTTAAATTGAGATACATCTCAAAATTTTTGTATTTATAAAGATTGATTGATTTTTTATCTTGCCATTTATGTGACTTTTAGGCTGAACTAAATGATGGTCCATAAAAGCATATAAACAATATTATCGATTTTTTTTTTATATATTAGAATCTATGAAGCACGACACTTCATTGAATTGGCGTGTCTATGTGTCTGACATGTTTTGGACTAGACACTCATCGACATTCGTCCGACATGCGTGTCACACTCGTGTCCTTAAAAAAACAAAAAAAGTACTTATTCAAACACACTTGACACTCCAAAATATCATCACATGTTCTCGTGTCCAACTTTATTCTTAACTTATTTCCTTAAAATGATTTTAAAAGTAGTATATATTACTATTTCTTAAAACTAAAAATTATCTTAAATATTTTACATAATTAAAAAACAATAATTCTATGTGAACAAGTGGTTTTGGTCAACCAAGTCTAATTAAGTCTTTTATTTGTATGCTAAATAGAAGATTATTTCGATGTCAAATAGAATTTTATTTATGTGCAATTTTTTATACTACTTGACACCGAAATAATATTCTATTTAGCATAGAAATAAATCACTTGGTTGAACTTGGTTAGTCAAAACTACTTATTCAAATAGTATTATCCATTAAAAAAATATTAAAAATATTTAAAAATAAAAAATTAAATTTTAATATAAATAAAATGTCAAAATATTATTATAATTTTATTCAAAATTCATTATATTTTATATATATACCATATTCCCATGTCATATGAAAAATTTAGATTGATGTGTCAACGTGTCGCGTATCGCATCGTGTCTCGTGTCCGTGTTAGTGTTCGTGCATTATTGAAACTAATAAGTAGTCTTTAAATTTTAAGTAAAACTTATTTAATAGATTGGGGAACCAGCTAAATTCTAAAAATACTTTTTGTATATCTTTCAAGAAGATAATCCTTTCTAGTTTCTTAGTTTATTTTTCATTTCCTAAGCTGTGAGCAACCACATCTCTTACTCTCTTATTAGCTTATCAATAAATTATTGTACTTTTATATATCCTTAATTTTTCTCAACATTAACTGGTGAAATCCTAGGTGTGTGATATTGGCCTCGGATTCTCACATGAATGTTTCTTTATTTGAGGACGGTAGCTATCAAACACGATTTATTGGCTCTCTGTCAACATAAAAACATTGTATGACTGGAATGAATATATGCGTATATATTTTCGATGAGTAAAATATATTTATTTAAGCGAACTAGTAAATTAATTATTAAACTAATTTAAATTTATTAAAAATTAATTTTTTTTTAATAATGTTATAGAGATAATAATACAAAGTTATTATATTTAATTTAACATCTAAAATTTATATATATATATATTTTTTTTGTCACTAAAAATAAACTAGAAACAAATTAAGGAGCTGTTGGGATCTCCCGATTAATAATCACACTTAAAGCTTTCCAAGGTTGAGTCCATTCGCCATATTCTTGCCTTATAACTGCTGTTGTACAGGCCATGTGGTTAGCTGCCAAGCTAGTCGTGCGCTGGATCAAATGAACACCGGCAATCCAATTCCAATTAAACACTTCCCTAATTTTCAAGAGAAGATCCCTATGCTCCCCATTTGTGTTTTGATGAACCTGTTGAGTGAGAGTATAAACTAGCACGCTATCAGTCTCACAAAGAACCAATTTGTGACCAGCTTCCCAAGCTAAGGCAAGACCTTTCCGCGAGGCAAAAAAGCTCAGCTCGAAGGATGTTACTCTACAAGATAATTCCTGAACAACCACTCAATCAGTTTCCCTCACCATTCCTAATAATGCAGCCAAACCCGGCTACACCATCATTACCAAGAATGCTAGCATCACAATTAATTTTAACCATAGGAGAAAGAGGGAGAGTCTAGTCCAAGACAACAGAAGAGGGAAAAAAAGATTGTTGACATGAGAAGTAGACAGAAAAACCATGATCAACTGAGTGTCGGGAGAAAGCCACCACCTTAGAAGACTTCCAAAGATTAGAAGGGTAGAAAATATCATTGTTCTGATCATGCCAAGTCCACCAAATGCCAGTAGCGAAAAGGAAGGGGTGGTTTTTACTGCAAAGTTTGATCCAAGAGCCAAAATCAGAGAGTAAACCAATGCCAAACTGCTGCCAGATTACACGAGCTTTCTCACAGAATCTGAAGCAATGATCCAAAGTTTCTAGATGAGAATTACAGCTAGAGCAAATGTCTGAGGTAGCCATGATGCAGCTGTGACGGAAAGAAGCAGTTGGGATTGCTCCGTGCATGCATTGCCAAAGCAGAAACTTAATTTTCTCAGGAATCTTGAGCTACCACAACCACATCCAGTTATTTTCCTCACACCAATTGTGCTCCCTCTTAGCCAACCACTCATAACCATTGTTAACAAAGTAGATGGTAGAAGGAGAGGGATCCTAATACCAGCCGGGAGGGGAGAATAGAGACCTGAGAGATTCCAATGATGGTCATTCCAAAGATCATTTAGAGTGGGAGCTTAATTCGAAATATGAACGAAGGGTGGTTCTTTGGCGATAATTCCAGTAGGCAACCAGTTATCAAACCAAAAAGATTGGGATCCATCACCAACCCTCCAACTAAACTCGTCTCTCAATTTGGAAAAGGTTTTAGAAATGTTGCTCCAAATATTAGAAGCATGAGGGACAGCTCTTAAGTTCATCCCAAAATTTCCTTGATCATATTTAGCAAGCATGATGCGTACCCAAAGTTTGTCTTGATGATGAAACAGCTGCCAGATTAGCTTACTAAGGAGTGCCAGATTCATGCAGCGAGTATCTTTGATGCCAAGCCCCCTAAATCTCTTAGGAGTGACAACTTTGTTCCAGCTAAGAAGATTTAACCATCTTTCTCCAATTTTACCCTTCCATAGGAATTGACGAAGAGCTGAATCAATCTTCAAACAAGTGGAGGAAGGGAAAAGGCAAACTTGCATTTGATAGATGGGAAGGAAAGTGGCCTGATTTGATTAAACAGAGTCTACCTGATTTATTCAAAATCCTCCCTTTCCAATTTGACAACCTAGATTTGATCTGATTTAGCACCTCAATGCAGGCATTCCACGAAGCTCTAGGATGCCCAGTGTTAACACCCAAATATTTTCCCATATTCTGAGTAAAACGGATCTGAGATATCCCGGATAGCAGAGATTTACGGACATTGGACATATTCTTAGAGCAAATGGCTTTGGATTTATCAAGGTTGACTTTCATGCCTCAAGCCTTATAGAAAAGGAGCAGGTCATCAGCGAACATCACGTGAGAAATTCTCAGCCCACCTCTAGAAACAGCAATAGAACACCATATGTGCCATCACTACCCTGTTTAGAAATAAAACAAGACATCATTTCCATACATAGAACAAACAAGTATGGTGACATAGGATCACCCAGCCTTAAACTACAGCGAGGGGAGAATACCTCAAGCTTAGAACCATTCCATAACACAGACAGAGAAGAAGATTTTATGCATTTCATAATCAACTGAATGGTTAAAGAAGGAAAACCGAAACACTGGAGAGTGAATTCAATAAAGCTCCAATCCACCCGGTCATATGCTTTTTTCTAAATCAATTTTGAAAGAAAGGGCCCCTTTCTTGGATTTGGTTTTTTTTATAAAATGTAACACTTCTTATGCAACAATGATATTATCAGGAGCCCCCTCCTCAGAATAAATCCCCTGATTAAGACTAATGATGTCATTTAGAAATGGCCGCAACCTATTAACAACAACTTTGGTAATAATCTTATAAATAACGTTGCATAAGCTTATAGGGCGAAAATCCTTTCATTCTGGTTGGCATATCATATTTAGGAATAAGAACAATTAAAATTCCAATAGGGAAGGATTTAAAAGCTCACCCAAAAAAGCTTTCTGAAAAGTTTGCCAAACTTCTGTGCCCAGAATGTCCCAGTACTCATTGAAAAAGAAAGCTTGGAAACCATCAGGATCCAGTGCTTTAAGAGGACCCATACCATCTATAGCATCCTTAACTTCCATTAAAGAGATCGAACGAGTAAGAGAGCAACAAGCCTTGGCAAACTGCTTAGAAATCTTTTCTGGGTGAGCCTTTAAATGTTTCTCTATTGAAAACTTTAATTGTTCTTATTTCTAAATGTGATATGCCAACTAGAATGAAGGATTTTCGGCTTATAAACTTGTTCAACGTTATTTATAAGATTATTACCAAAGTATTTCTTAACAGGCTGCGGCCGTTTAATATCTATAATTATATATTTATTATCTAAAATTATTTTTTATTTTAACAATAATTAAAAATACTAAATATAAAAATTTGGATTATTTTAACTTGTTTTTATTATCTCCTGAATATTTGACTCAAATTTTATTTGCATATGTTAACTCCTTCCAACGTTAAAAGTTAACTTTTTTAATATAAAATATAGTTGAATTATTGACCAAATCTGTCTCTAAAATTGTAAATCAATAACAAAAATGTCCTTAATTTTTATTAATAATAGAAATATTCTCTAATTATTTAAAAACGTGATAAAAATGTCTAATTTGAAAGTATTTTTATCACATTTAACATGTAAAAAATATATATTTCACATTTTAAATAATTGAAAAATATTTTTATCGTTAATAAAAAAGGAGCATTTTTGTCAATAATTTATAACTTCAGGGACAGATTTGATCATTAACACTGTGTAGTTATATTATAATAATAATAATAATAATAATAATAATAATAATAATAACAATAAAAATAATAAAATAATACACTATAACAATTCCGTCAGATGCCGGCGGTTTTTCGCAAAACCATCGCTAATCGGCATTCAGCAGCGATTTAGAAAATGGGCTAGCAATTCTTTCGTTTAGCAGAGGGTTTGCTATAATCGCCGCTAATCGGACATGGTTGTTATGACTTATTGGGGGTTTAGCAGTGGTTTGTGCTACGATTTAGAAAATGGTCTGGCAATTATTTTGTTTAGCGGTGGTTTTGCTCTAACCGCCGCCAATCAGAAACGGTCGTTATGGCTTATTGGGGGGTTTAGCGGTGGTTTCTCACGTTCTTTTTAAAGCTTATTGGTGTTTAGCGGTAGTTAGAGCAAAACCGCCGCTAAACGAGCCTGTGGCGATTTTGTGTGGTGTCTAGCGGCGGTTTCAGTTAAACCGCCACTTAACGTGTTGTTTAGTGTGTTTTGTTTCCTAATAATCAAATCATATTTTTAATAGTCTAGTTTATAATTTTCACAATATATATTTATCAATTTATAATTTTTTTCTATTAGCATGATTTGTTTTAAAACACTTAACGAATAAACTTTGTTTTATTAATTTAAAAAAAAACAATTAAAATAATTTTGATTAATTAAGTACTGTAATGTCTGAAAAATTCTTATACTTGCAAAAAATTTATTAAACAAACGTATTCAAAATAATATTTAAAAGTAAGAAATAGTATAACATCTTACATGGCATTCATTGCTATGTTTATTATGAATGTCGGGAAAAAACTTAACGAAAAATAACTTAACACCTAACATGACTTCAGTTGTTGTATCTAATACAAGTCTTAACATTTATTTAGAATAATTCTATTGTATCTTCATCTAGTCAAAAATATCTGGTGTCATATTTTCCTGGTGTAAAATACTCTGTGAGGAATCTATTTGCTTCGGGCTTCATTGGATCAGATATTTTCCAACCCCACCAAGGCTTTTTGTTCAAATCGAAACTCTTTTCTGGTCTAACATGTTCTTCAGCTCTTGTTTGATCCAACTATACCCCTCACATTTTTCCGAGGATCATTGTTGGTATCAAACTCTGTAGCATTGTCATTTCCAAGCGAGTTGACCTCATCTGAATTTAGTGTGACAGTTTCTACTCCATGTGACATATCTTCATATTTTTCTTCTACCTCCTGAGTTAAATTTGCAAAATACATTACGTATAAATCAATATATATTTATACAAGAATGTAATTAGAACTTGTATAACAATCGTATTTTGGTTTTTTCCCCCAAAAAAAAATTATCTGTTTAAACAAAAAAGATGCAAATTAAGAAGCAAATAGCGTGTGCTTTATAAGGAACTATTATAGAATCATTACCACTATCAAAATACAGATCAACATAACGATTTGTAAGCTACAATTCGATCAACTTCATTTCCTTTTGACATGCAATATTCAGTTCAACAAGAGGCATATTTGTATAACGCTCCTACGAAGAGAAATATCATAAAATGTAATTTATAGATTACACAACAAAACAACGACACATAATATATATATATATATATACCTTCAATTCACTAAGAATTTTGTCAGAGCTTTTTCCGGATGGACTAGTGACAAAGGCATACCCGAACTTCCTTTGGTATTTTGACCCATTTATGCAGTCCCTACAAACATACATTTAATTGTCATCAAAATACTAATCGGTATCCAATGTAATTAAAAATGAATCAATTTCCCAAGCAATTTCCCGAATTTAACATAAAATAACAAAGGGTTGCATGATGATGGAGCTAACCTGCTTTGTTGATTCAGTGGCCATTGTTATGTAAGTGTTGAAGCAATCACGATAGGATAAAGCCTCAAGCCAACAGCCAACATCAAGCTTGTTAAGGAAAATGTGCTTAGCAACATCGATTGCATGGTCCAATGAACGAAAAGGAGATGAGGAAGCCATATGTTTTGCAAATTTATCGCTTGCACATATTTTCAAATAGTTTTTCGTTTCCAATTGCTCTGTTATGAATGAGGAATATTAATAGTGATTTTAAGGATTATTTTATGTTGTTTTAATAATGAATAATGCTATTCACACACCCTTTTAATAAACACTCATTTTACACCCTTATAAAAATATTGTTATTATTAATTAATTATATATTTTAGTACTCAAAATAGACCAAATGCAATTAACAAATAAGCAGTTACCGTATTTTCAAAAGAGTGTCAATTTGGTGTTTAGTAAAAGGGCGTGGGAATAACGGGAGTGTTTAATAATTTAATTGATTATTGTATGATGCAAGTAAAATGTAAATAAAAATAACTCACCCATCAAACATACTGCTTATTATCAAATGTAATAAACACTAACAAAATCAATGTATAACCTTTCTAGGGGTGTCTAATGAGTTAAACAAAAATACAAATAAATTTAACATAGTTTCTATTACTGTTCTGCAGTGTCATCATACTAAACAGTATTGCGAGCATCATTAGAGGGGTCTTCAAACTCATCATTCATTGCCAATTGTATATCTCCAATGTCACCCACAAACGACATTTTCAACCCTGAATTTAGAGAAAAAACAACCTCCGCTTGTTCGTAGTCTTCTTCCATGTCATACAAGTCTCGAGGTTTCACATGTACCACTACACTCCACTCTTTTTCTACTGCATCTTCTACATAGTACACGAGACGGGCCTCTGACGCCAATATGTATGGTTCATCATCTTCTCGGTTACCAGTGTAAATCAAAAGAATTTACACTAATGAGTCCCAAATGGTCTTGTTTGATGCCTCTATTGGTTGTCATATCAACCCAAATACACTTGAATAGAACAACATTAAACTGGCTATGACAGTTCAACTAAAAATGTCTACTACTTTGCCATAATATGGAACACTACCAATTACCATAAGACAGTCTCACTTGCTTGCATAACTCCTGATATCTGAAGTGACGTAAACTCCACTATTTTGAGTATTCATCCCTTCTTTCTTTGCAATGGTCCTAAATTTATAGCCATTGACTTTAAAGTTGAATGCACTAGGATTCAATGTTAAAAGATGGATCAATGAGATATTCACACACACATATATACACACAACAATTTTGACATTTCAAAGGAGCTATAAACTGTAAACATATTACCATAACTATTTAAAAATTTAATTCCACAAAAATACTAAACATAATTATATATGCAAATATGATGTACACTAATTAAATCATCATACCTTAGTGAAGAATCCTTGAGGTGATTCTCTTTGACTCTGAAAACCTCTATAAACACCTTCCTAATGAATGTGATTTACTGTAAAATTTACCCTTAAAATGGATTTTATAGAGTTTGTTCCATTTAAATCTAAGTTCCTGTTACTAACACTAACTTCAATATAAAAATGTTTATTTTCATCTTTTATTTTTTTTTAATTATCAATAATATTCATGTAACTACTTTCCTATTCTCCTTTAAATATCAATTGTTCTGTTGACTAATTTTATTTTAAATTGTCACAGGAGCGCAAGCATGGGAAAAAATTTAGCAAATGGGAGATTTGGACCATGACGCTTAAGAAAATTGATGGCTACATTAATGAATATGCACGGACTTTTGCTGTAAGTATTATGCACCAGATACGCAAAATAGCAATTTTTTTTATTCATGTTGGTCTTTTTTAACATATAATCTTGTAATTGTTGATTTTTTGCAGGAAGCAATTCAAGAAATTGAAGGTTGTGATCAGTCCTCCAAGGAGTTATCCCATAATGACTCGCTTGCACAAGTATTCGGAAAAGAACATCCAAGACGTGTTCGTGGCGTAGGTCCCGAACTGTGCCATACTCAGATCATCAATCAAAGCACACAACAAACTAGTTATGTGTCTAATCTGGATGTAGAGTAGTACAAGAGGGAAATTGTCGAGTTGAAAGCAGAGGCTGCCGAAGAAAAAAAGAAGAGTCAGGCGATGGAAAATGTTGTGAAATATCTAATCCAGCAGCAAAGAGGTAGTTTACCCCAACATTGCTGCAGAGATGAATTCCTTGGGTAGTGGGCCTTCTTCTGCTAATAACCAAGACCTCTAAGGACAGTCATGATTTCAGAAAAACATGACACATTAACTTGATTTTAGTTTCTTTTTAGTTTATTATTCGTGATTTTGTCATAGAACGACTTTTAGTTTAGTACTGCTCCTTATTATACTTTTGATAAGATTTCATCAATTTATTTTTTGTGATAAATATTACTAGCTTATTATCATGATATTTAGATACATTATTTGTTTCCGACTTTTCTAAAAAAAAACTCACTAAAAAGGCTGTTAATAATCACATTGATTTAATAGGTGTTCAAATATAAAATTAAAAAATAATAAAACCTAAATATTCACATTCAAACTTGTTTAAAAAATAATATCCGTTTAGCGGCGGTTCTAAACCATTTATGAAACCGCCACTAAAAGCATAAAATTTTAGACTTTTTTTGTTACCGGCGGTTTTAATACTGCCGCTAAAAGGCCGAAGGAATATTGACTTTTTTGACACCATGAATTCAAACCGGCGCACCAGTTTAGCGGTGGTTATGAACCGCCGCAAACCAAAACTAATTTAACGGCGGTTGTTTCAGCAGTTTAACAAAACCACCGCTAAACCATTTAGCGACGCCCGTATAGACGGCAGTTTTCTAAACCGCCAATAACAAATTAAACCGCTGCTAAACGGTTGAAAAACCGCCGCCATTCTACGAAAATCTTGTAGTGATAATAATTATATATGATGAATATAAAATATAATACGACAACCCGATCTGTTCTTCTTGCACAGTCGTCGCACTTAACAAAAATGATTTCATGTGATATATTATATTGAAAGAGAGGAAGACTTTTTATGCCAAATAGATTACTGAAGCATAATGATATCAAACGAAAACAACCTGAAGTAAAAATAATAATAATAATAATAATAGCCAATCATATCATCAGATCACTTCTAACAAAAACTTAAGAAGTAATCATATTATATTTATGTCTCTAATTAATTAATATACTTCTCATGCTAGCTAGAATTTGTTTTGAATTTGTATGAATACTTTTTATAGATTTTTTTTTTCTTTCATTTGACTTATATTACAATTCTTTTCTTTGAGATTTAACAAGAATATAATTTTAATTTTTCAATCATAAAAGCTCTAGTATTATAATATAATATCACTTCTGTTAAAAATTTAATTAAGATGATAAAAAGAGAAACATGTATAATTATAATTATATTCGTAGTACATCCAAATAATCAACATGGCGCTGGAATTAAGTTTTTTTTTTTTTTTTCTATACATGCACTACTCATAAGATTTCCAAAGAGAGATGAGGAAAAAGAAGCAGGAATAACATACATCAAGGATTCAAGAAGAAATCAAAATTACAACAATAAGAATAAAGCGTTAAACTAATGGCATGTTATTCTAACTTATAATTACATAATAGCCATTTATTCTAGTTATTATAAATCCGATATATAGTTTTCTTTTTCTTTTTTTTTTTTTGACTAATCCGATATATAGTTATATACAGTATACACATCAGTTACAAATATTTATTAATATATAAAATGAAATTAAAAACTCATTTTATCAATACAAAATAAGATGAATAATAACTTTTCAACAAAAATTTATCAAATCAGACCTAATAATAACGTACAATATCACATATCCAAAAATGATTTGTTAATCACATCAAGAGTTATAAATATATTAAAGAAAATAGAAAGTTCAGATTGATGCGTTTAAAAACTCGAAATTAAAATTGGTTAAGAAATGAAGGTTGATAAAAGAAATTGATTGATTATGTTACTACATTGAGAGATAAAAAAAAACTCACGGGTCGGGAAGAGGATGAGGATACGTTTCAACTCAAAGTAAGACTACACAACTGGGAAGAATATAATAATATTGTAATTCAAGAAAATTGCATAAGTGGCAGACAATTGATGTGGAAAGGATCATAGCGTCAACAGGATATATGGGACGAAATCATTTCGTCATAAATCATGTTATTTCAATTCATGGTGTACAAATTTCCAAAATAGGTGTAGTAGTGTGTTTCATTTATTTATTTAGTACTACTACTAGTAAATATATATATGTATATATCAAAACTGTAGGCTGATTATCCTCTTCATTCTTAATTAATTGCTCACTAATAGTAAAGACAATAGTAGAAAAAGAGATCGAGTAATTAATGATATCATATATATAATCTAAAGTGTCTTTTATTTAATTTAATATTTATAATATATGCAATGTTATATTTATAATATCTAATCTTATATATTTATTTCAAGAATAATTTATAAATTAAAATAAAAATAAATAAGTTATGATTATTTAATTATGACTACTAAATTTTGTTTTAGAAAAATAATGAGCCTCATTTTTACTTAGAGATTAGGAATAAAAATGTTTATAAAATAATAAAATAATATATTATGTTGGATACACATACACACCAAAATTAATTATTAATATGAAATATATATTAAAATATAAATATATCAAAAATAAATTCAATAATATGTGTATTTATATGCAAATAAATAAAATTATTAGTATATAAATAATATCTTTTGATAAAATAGAAACAAAAGAAAAATATTGCTATCTAAATTTTCCCTTTATAAAATATTTTTACTAATAATAATAATCTTAATTATATTTTTACAATTCTTCCGATGTAATTAATAAGATGCGTGCTTCAATGTATATACGGTTAGATATAAAAGAGTAATAATTCTATTAGCATATTAAAATTAATTATTAAAATTAATTATTATATATTTATATATAAATATATGTATAATTTTATTATTTTTAATATTTATTTTATATTTTAACGTGTATTATATATTATTAAATTATGTATAAATAGCATAAAATTAAAAAAAACAAACAAACAGTTGTAGAGGTTGCAGCATTATTATTCTTTAGTTTTTATCATTCAAGAAAGAAAATTCCAAATGAATCCAAAGGAGGCCACTATTTAAGGCCAAGCCTCACTCACAGCACACAAAACAACACATACAACCAAAGCCTTTCAATTCAAAGGCCAAAAACCATCCCTTCACAGGTCACCGGAGCAACCAGTGACACACATACAACTCAGCATGATAGCTTGCGCGGAGCACTTCTTGCCGGGAAATGACGCCGAACCGAAGCCCCACGACGACGTCGTTTCCACCCTCTCCAAAGCGCTTGGCGTTCAAGCCATCACCACCGACGACTTGGAAATAGCAAGCAAGGACTTTGGGGGCTTGAAATTCGTGAAGCCTTTGGCACTCATAAGGCCCTCCACCGCAGACGACGTCGCTCGGGTAGTGAGAGCGGCGGCGAGGTCTCCCACTCTGACGGTGGCTGCACGGGGGAACGGTCACTCCATCAACGGGCAGGCCATGGCGGAACAAGGCCTGGTCCTCGACATGCGCGCCATGGACGAACTTGTCCGGCTCGTGAGGATTGACGGCGCACCATACGTCGACGTTTCGGGAGGGGCATTATGGGAAGACGTCCTGAAACGGTGCGTTTCGGAGTTCGGTTTGGCCCCGCGTTCCTGGACGGATTACCTCAGCTTAACGGTTGGCGGAACGCTGTCATATGCTGGCGTGAGCGGGCAAGCGTTCCGTTACGGCCCACAGACTTCGAACGTAACGGAATTGGAGGTCGTAACGGGAAAAGGGGAAACAATAGTATGCTCTAAAACGCAAAGTCCAGAGCTTTTCTTTGCAGTTCTTGGCGGTCTAGGTCAGTTCGGTATCATAACTAGGGCCAGGCTCGTTCTTCAGGAAGCTCCGCATACGGTATGAGAATTACGAATATATTTATTTTGTTGTTATTTTTAATTAGTTCCCGAAATTTTGGTGGTGTCACGCATGAGCGTGTGACACGTGGATGGAAGGTGATTATGTTTTGTTTGTTTATTTAGGTGAGATGGATAAGAGTGGTTTACAGTGAATTTGAGGAGTTCAGTAGCGATGCAGAGTGGCTGGTGGGAAGGGAAGAAGGTGAGTCATGTTTTGACTACGTGGAAGGGTTCGTTCTTGCTAACAGTGAGGACCCCTCCAACGGGTGGCCCACTTTGCCATTGGACCCTCAACAAGTGTTCGACCCCATTCATATTCCTCCCTCTGCTGGTCCAGTTCTCTATTGCTTGGAACTCGCTCTTCACTATCGTTACTCAGACAACCCTTCCCATGTTGATGCGGTATGTATGTATGTAACTCAACTATTCTTAATTATTTAATTTTTTATTTTATATAAGAAAATTGTATGTAAGGTGTGGAATATAATGTGGATCCTAATTAAGGGCACAGTGGGTACTGGACCAATGATGACTCAATTTTGACCTCGGTGGTTGCTAACTGGGTCCCTCTTAATTAAACTCTCTTAACCGTAGAAGAGTGGGTCCCTGGAAGAAAAAAAGTCAATATATGATAGATATAGAGTGATGAATGGATTCTCGTCCAAAACTGAATGGCGCACATATAGCCCAGCGTGTCATGTGTGCTGGTTTACCTCTATAAAATACAAAATTGTTAATAATAAAGAATTAATTGAGAATTTTGTGTGTCCATTTGAAATGGTTGCTGAAAACTGACAACACAGTAATGATGTATCTTCCATTGGATTTTCTGACGCTTTCATTCATAAAATAAAAAAGGCCCATGCCTAATGCCTTCCTTAGGTAAAATGACCCAAACGGGAAAGTACTTTGCACTTATTATCGTGATGGCACTGTGGTAATTAATTTCGGTGCTGATCATTGAGATCTCGCCTTACGGTTACGGTCCCCACAGTTGCCAGAAATGGCCAAAACGCCATCATTTTCTGGAATCGGTAAAGCACGAACCCAGTGTGATGGCGTAAATGCCCTCCGATCACCATCATCACCAACTGGCTGGCTTATTATTTTTAATTTTATTATTATTATTATAGGTTGTTGATGGATTGCTTGGACGGCTACGATTCATCAAGGGTCTGAAGTTCCAGGTGGACATGGGATACACGGAGTTCTTGCTACGTGTAAAGCGTGACGAGGAGCATGCGAGGGCCAATGGAGTATGGGATGATGCGCCACACCCTTGGCTGAACCTGTTCGTGTCAAAGTCGAATATCGCCGAGTTCGATGGCGAGGTGTTCAAGAAGATCCTCAAGGACGGTGTTCATGGCCCCATCTTAGTCTACCCGCTCTTGAGAGACAAGTAAGTATATATATCGTAAAAGAAAAAAGCTTAATAATAATAAAGAATTTAGTGTACTTTGTGTTGTAATTTTATAGTTGGGTGCATGAGCGTGCAGGGTGCACTAGCTGTGAGTGAGGTGAGAGCTCCCTTTCACCTGATATATATATGGACCACAAATTTTAATAAACCAGCATGGGAGTGGTTAAGATTTAGAGGGTGAGTCAAATATATGGGACTGCTCCAGTG
Source organism: Stylosanthes scabra (assembly GCA_036250425.1). Lineage (NCBI taxonomy): Eukaryota > Viridiplantae > Streptophyta > Magnoliopsida > Fabales > Fabaceae > Stylosanthes > Stylosanthes scabra. Next base: position 27,933 of record JASCZI010181729.1, read on the forward strand.
AGTTATAGCAGCCAACAAACTATAGCAAACATAATTACATAATAGAGTAAACTCTTTGCTCCACAAACAAGGTCTCCTTTTATGATTCTAAGATTTTTAATTGGTCCAAATTATTGAAGTATCTTAGTTTTCTTTTTTTTTTTCAAACATAAAAAGAAAAGAAGTTCGAACTCGAGATCTTTTTGAGAGAAAAGAGCAAATACCATTTAAGTTACAGTAATTATTAAAGTATCTAATTTAAATGACTCCTAACATATTATCAAGTGAAAATATATAATTCAAAAATTTATTACAGCAGTATATCACTATTTAAGGTTTAAAGCTTAGACTTAAAAATTGAATTAAAGTCTCCATTTATATAAGCTGCTTAAAATTTTCAAATTATGGGGAGGCATACATGTTATCTTTGAGACGAATGGTCAGCACTCTATGAGGCATTTTACACTACATAATAATAAGGTTGTTTAATTTCGTCGTATATTGTCACTGCTAGTGCTTGCTTGAGTGACTACATCAAGGGGTAAGTAGTAATAAGGGAGTTTTCAATTTTCTAGTGAGGAAATGGAATGAAGTAATGAGATTCCTACAAATTGATGAGAATAATGGAGAAAGCTAGACATATGTGTTTGTTTGTAATGTACGGGGAAGCTGTAGTAGAAACGAGATTTAATTCCTGAGGTGCTGAGCATTCAATTTTTGACCGATGGATAGATACTAGATAATAATAAAACTTTGTTAGTAACCAATCCAAATGTTCAATTTTTTAGATTTTAAATATTTTATTTTTAAAAAAATATAAAATTAGCTGATTGCTAACTGCGTTTTGTTAGTACTCTATATTTTTTCATACAATAATATTAGGTAACTTATAAAAATTCAGCTAATATGAGCTAACAACTTGAATTAGATGTTCTATTTTTTTAGATTTCGGATGTTCTATTTTTAAGTTTCAAATGTTCTGTTTCTAAAGTTGGAGGTTTCGAATGTTCTATAACTTTCATTGTGAAGGTTTTATAAATAGTGATTATATGGGTTACCTATCATTCTCGTAATAATAACATTATTATTATTATTATTTATATATGTTAATCATAATGAGATGAACTAGTTGTAATGATAATTAAATGAATGAAAATCAGGTGGGATAGTAGACACTCAGTGGTGGTGCCAGCGAGTAGTGAGATATTCTACATAGTAGCATTGCTGAGATTTAGTCCAGCACCACCAAAGGGACCACCGCCGCAACAATTGGTGGAACAGAACCGTCAGATTCTACAGCTTTGCTTAGCCAAAGCCTTTGATTTCAAGCTTTACTTCCCTCACTACCACTCACGACAGGATTGGATCAACCACTTTGGCAATCATCAATGGTCCAGATTCGTCGACAGAAAGACCGCTTTTGATCCCATGGCAATCCTTGCTCCTGGACAGAAAATTTTCTCCAGAGTACCTCAACCTTATTCTGTCACACAATAATAATAATAATAATAATAATAATAATAATAATAATAGCTTCTTCCTTCTTCTACCCTTATCATATCATAAGGATTAAGGAACATTTTTCTAATAGGTCGGAATGAAGTTGGAATTTTTGTTAACTTCTTTTCATTTCTCTTTTTGGCTCAGTCAATTAATGATTTGATGGTGAATATATATGTTATCTAAATGAATCGCAGTGGTTGAATAATGTACTATATATAATGTTGGTATGGTGATGCAATGGGTGACACGTAAATAATACTCATGAGATTAATTGATTAGCGTCATCATTTTCATCCCATCAAGAAAACTCTTACTGCTATATATAGTGGGTTGTGAAAGCAGTCATTTTGACTACTTTGTGTATTTGGAATTTAACCCTTCAGAACCTACATGCTATAATATAATCATCATCATCAAATTTGGACCGCCCACTATATATATTTTGTGACACTCTTAGCTGGCGTTGATGTTTCAGTTTATTAAGTAGTCCCTTTCATTCTACAAACACCTTCAATTCCAACATTATCAAACGCTACTTCCTTCTTAGCTATATCTTTTTCAAAATTCAGGAACTAAAATTAGAATGCCAATGCTGAATATATATAGGGATACCCGCCCTCTTTGATTTTATGATTTCCGACTCTTTTTTTGTATAACTCTTTCCATGATCTTTTAACAATTTACATATTCTCGATAAAGCACAGAAAAGTTGAGTAAATACTTGAGGACGGTGACCATATACGTAACGTTAGAATGCCATAATAATAAGATCAGATGATTATTTATTTTTGTAAGAGTCACCACTAAATCACGTTTAATCTCATGTAAAACTTGCACATATACGTCCTTTGCTAAACGTGTCATGTGATGCGTACTTGTACTTGTTTATTTTCAAAACCTGCATCTTGCGTTCAGTATATCTCTCACTCATACTGTATGTGGTTTCAGTTAATTTAATTCCATGAAAAAATAAGGGCTACGTAATCAAATCAGTATAATTAATTTTTTTTACCGTCAATTAGTATGGTTATTAGAAGATAAAAATGTTAAGTTGAATAATAGACTATATAATTTTTTATGGGAAATTTAACAGCATTAATTTAAATATAAAAAAATTATTATAATCTAATATATATAAACATGTTAGCTTATTAAGTTTTATAAACTTCACAAATGGTCAAATTAAACCCTCTTTAAATAAAAAAAAGAAAACTTTTATAAAAATATGAGTCTGACTTATTTTTTAAATACATCCTATCTAATTAGACCTAACATAGGCTAGGTCAAAGGGCCCATGGCCGACCTTTATTTCTATCCCTAGCTGCATAAATAAAAAAAAACACCTACAAAATTATATTAATTATAGAAAAATAATAACATAAAATTATCGAATTTAATTTAACATCCATAATTAAAAATATTTATCATTCGAAATTAAAAATTTTATCATTCAAATAGAATAAAAATAATCACCCACAGAATATATGAGTTATCATCCATAATTTATCTATCATCATTAAATGCATTAACTCCATAGCTCACATGACTTTAAATGCATTAACTCCATAGCTCACATGACTTTCTCACGATTTTCTCTTTATCAAAATACAACTAGACAAGTCTAATGACTCCCTCGGCCATAATAATTAAAATTTCAATTTTTTCTATCTTAATCTTAATCTGAGCTACCTGGAACAAGGTATATATATATTGATCAACCATACTAAGAGATACCAGAACAATATCTAACGAGTATGGCCATTATTTATTATTTTTTTCCCTTCTTTTCAATCGGAAGCATGAAATTGGCTTTTACTAGATTATATTCTCCTGGCTCATGTACTTTATATCCTCGTAGAAGAGATATTCCACTTTCTTTGAGCTGTGTTGGAAATCCTAGAGCAAAATTTGACTTGAGAGGTGGTCGCATGAATACATGTTCAAGAAGAGAATTAATACCTTACCTCGGCTTGTACTTTGAGAACAAGTGGTTAGCCCTTGTTATAATAACTGGAATAAATTAAAGGAGCAAGCTTTATACATGAAACTTCCAAAACGCATCAATCAGATGTATGTGGTACTCAATGTCATGAATATTATAAAAGGGAAATTGCGAATATATAAGATGACTAATGAATGGTCCTTGATGTAACATTTAAAAATAATGAATAGGAGGTGAAAAAAAAATTATTATTTTTTTTTTAGAAAATTTTAAAACAAAAAATACTGAAAATAAAAATAGAAAATAAAAATTAAAACCAAACACACTCTCAGTTCTTTCACATACATTTGATCATTTGATCCCTTTGAATATATATTAAGTCCTTCCATAAAAAAACACCTAAATGTGGTTAATGGACAAAGGTCAATCTGACTCAAAACTTTTAACAACTCAACTTTCAACCTACATTTTCTTTAACAACTTACAAGGTGGGTATATAGTTTATAATTAATATGCTCAGACAATATAAACAAGTTTTATATTATTGTCTCTAAATAAATTTTTGCCTATAGCAGTTAGATACTGAGTTTATAATTAAGATGCTCACACGATAATATGTTGATATTTTATATATATTAAAATATAAAATAATATTTTTAGGTATTTTAAATATTTTTTAATTATATAAAATATTTAAGATAATTTTTAATTTTAATATATTAATAATATATGTTGCTTTTAAATTTATTTTAATAATATAAATTAAAGAATAAAATTAAACACGTAAACACATGATAATATTTTAGTGTATCAAATATGTTTAAAAAAATATTTTTTATTTTTTATAAGGACACATATGGATGGAAGGCATGCGGACGAATGTCATATAGACCTGACAATGGATAGCGTAGGTTAGGGTAGGGTTCACTCCTAATCATAATTCTGTTCGCGGGTTGATTTTTCATTTATAATTCAACCATACCCTATCCGCGGGTTGACAAAAAATAACAAATTAAATAATATTAAAAACATAATTAGAAGTTTTTTAAAAACACCACAATATGTCAAACATACAACTTAAAAGCACAACTTAAACAACATAATCAAATCACAAACAACATAACCATCAAGTTGTCCAAACCCTAAATAAATCACAAACAACATAACCTTCAAGAAGTTCAAACCCTAAAAGTTTGTGAGTGTTTAAGTGTGAAAGAGATTAGGGTTGTTGTAGCAAAGTGTGAAGTGAGATGTTTAGAAATTAGAGTTTGTAAAATTTTATATTTATACATATAAATAAATAAATAAATGAAAGAGGCTTTTACATATTCAATGTATAAAACTTTAAAATTGAAATTATAATTAAGTGATTAAGGCATTTTTTATAACTAAAAGTCATGTGTTCTATTTCTAACATAATATTTTTTATAAAATTATGTATTATATATGAGGTACCATACCCACAAATAAACCTGTTCCGCTGAGGATAGGATTAGCAACTCACTCGGATTTGATACTTGCGAATAAGGCTAGAGTTGTCACCCCTACAGATAATTAAAGTATTGGTTTTTTTTTTTTTTTAAAGTGTTGGTGCTTTGTTAAGAGATATATAACCATCGTTTTAATTTTTGGACATTATATATACCTTTTTTTATATTTTGGAAACTATATATAACCACTCACAGACACTACAACACTACATGGTTCCTTTTTTCCACATCTAGCTTTTAGCTAGTTTTGAATCCTTGGTAAATTTTGGGAGGCACATCATTTTACCACTTGAGCTAAACCTCCAACCACATATATAACCTTTTTTTTTTTTTGGACAAGATATATATAACCTTTGTACATAGCCTTTTTTTTTTTGGACGCATTCATAGCTTATTCAGGTTTTTTTTTCGGTGTCATAGCCTATTCAGCTTTGAACTTAAAAAAAGTGAAGCCCAATTTTGTTGTTTGAAGCCGAAAATTCAGTGGGCTTGGGCTGTTGCATGATAAGGAAGACTCACCTTTAAAAAGATTTGCTATAATTTCTAAAAAAATCTAACAGTTAGTCTAGTGGTTAGCTCAATAATTCACTTAATTAGGTGATGGGGTTCAAATTTCATCTTGTGCATGCAGCAACTCATTGGTCAGTTCAGCGGCAAATAAGGATGGGAATGGGCCGAGCCGAGCTGAGCTTTGGTTTAGACGAGCCTGTCCCATTTCGTAAATATGCAGCCCAAATCTAAAGTTGTTACTGTCTGTATGCTTTGTTCAGGATCGAGTCTAGCATGTTTAAAGACCCGTTAAATCCACAAGTCTATTTTAAAAGTATTTACTATAGGAATTATAAATAAAAATAATTTTCATTGAATACAATTCAAAATTTCTCATTTAAAATTATACTTACTCTTTTTTAATTTTTACTATTGATTATTTTTTTATTTTATCATAAATGAGTAGTTAAAAATCTAAACTAAAAAATTTTATTTTTATAAAAGTAATTTGACGGGCCAACCCAACGAGCTTTGTAGACTTTTTTAAAGCCTCTGGCCTGGCCTGTTTATAAAAAAGGTTTTATAAAAAGTCTAAACCTGACTTGTTTAGTAAAACCTATCGAGTCAAGCAAAGCTTGAAACGAGCCAAGCCATGAGCCCCCGTCAAGTAGCCTGGCCCATTCCCAACCTTAGCTGCAAACCCTTAAATGGAGCTCAGATCTGTAGAAAATAGTTGTCGTGCTGGAAAATACCTTAAGAAAAAAAAAGGATAGGATATGTAAAAAGAAATAGAAAATGATATATTATCAAGTAAAAGTTGAGGGTAAAATTGAAACCAATAAAAAACGTAACAAAATTGAATCAAATTAAATGTTAGAGGTATTTTTGAAACTTTTCCCAAACTTTAGCGAGATAAGACATACTTTACCTTAATAACTTCTGCAAAATGATAAATAATTATTTGGTAATATAATTATGAACAATGCTACGGAACCAACATTAAGGAGCCAATAATTAAGTTATCATCTAAAATTTATATGAGTTATCATCCGTAACTCATATATCTAACTTATCATCCGTAGTATATGTTGGCTCCCTATTAGTCATAATGTGTTGGTTCCGTATTCTTTTTCTATAATTATTTATATCATCGAATAATTATGGTAAAAAATGTTGGTGTTTGCTCTAGTACGTTCATTAATTAAGGCGTACCGGTATGTTGATTTAAATTAGTCAGTAAGATTTTGACATGTAGGATTGCTTTATCCACGTCATCGTTTAATTTTTTAATTTTTTTATTAAATATTCATATTAATATGTAGATTAAAATACTCTTATATATTCAAGTTAAAAGTCGAATTTACTTTTTTAATCCTATTTATTAAAAGACCATATAATCTTTATTAATCTTATTAACAAAAACATTCTATAATAAACTTATACAATTAAAATCACATTCCACTAATTAAATAAACACACAATTAGAATTAAAATAAAATAATAAATAAAAAGCAATCTTAAATATGAGAAATTTCAAAATTTTAAAAGAGAAAAATCCTAATATTCCTGCTTCGAAGATTTTTGGTTATTTTGTGTTATTCCCAATAATGGTGGTAAGCAGGATCATTCACCATCGAACTGCCACAGCCAAAACTAGAAGGTGCCAAACTAGAATCCTTGACAAGCCCTTCGACTTTAAGCCAACTTGATCGAGAAGCCAATTGGTCATTTATCATATAATTCCTGCTATTTTTGTAATAAAAATTAAAGTAAACGAGTTTGTTTTAATTGGTTGAAATTTATTTATACATACAGGGATAAATAGATATTGTTCAATGCACTGTTTGTTGTCGTATGTATTTTAATATTTTTCATGGTAGTTCTAGTAGCTTTTGATTTCCAGTGGAGATCAGATGGCATAATTTGGACAGCTCTATACATCTTGAAGCATTTAGGGTTCTTTGAAGTAGGAATTAGGATTTTTTTCTTTTAATTTTTGGGATTTGTTAAGTAACATATTATATTTAAGATTGTTTTTATTTATTTTTTATTTTAATTTTAATTATGTGTTATTTAATTAATGTAATATGATTTTAATGATATGAATTTATTATAAAAAAATATTTTTATCGATAAAATTAATAAGAATTATATAATCTTTTAAAAATAGAATTAAAGGAGTACGTTTTACTTTTAATATGAATAAATAACAATATTTTAGTATATAAATATTTAATAAAAAGAATAAAACAATTTTACATGTGGAAATTTTCTTGGCTAATTTAAATCAAACGTACAGAGAGAGAGAGAAGACCGGATCGTCACCGCTGCTCCCTCTCGGAGCTGCGTCATCGGCGATCCGCCCCTTCCACACCTCGTCCGTCGCTCCCCAAGGATCTGCCATCGTCGCCAGCCAGCCGCTCGTCTGAATCTGAGAAAGAGAGAGAAGAGAGACAGAGAGAAGAGAGAGAGAGAGGACCGGACCGACACCGCCGCTCACGGAGCTGCGCCGTCGAAGCACCATGCCTTTCACACCTCGCCCGTCCTCCTCAACGATCTGTCATCGTCACAAGCCGCCGTTCATTCAGAAGCACTCCATGTCGCCCAACGCCGCCCAGCCTCCGATCTCTACGGCCATCATCCGATCAGCCACCATCGTCACCATCAACTGCCACCGTCGCCTCGTCGTCATCGAAGACAGCCACTGCACCACCAGATCAGCCACCTTCTTCAACTTTCACACTGTCTTGTGTCCTCCGCCGGCTTCCGAAATCATTGAAGACGTCCTCGGCTATTGCCTCGTGTCCGGCACACGGCCACCTTCCGATCTGCAAGGAACCTTTCTCTGCAGTGACTAGCCTCTGGCCGGCCGTCCTTGGCTAAGGTCCACTCTCGCCGGATTACTTGTTGCCATCCGTGGTCTTGCCACGGTTTCTGTTCCTGATTCCAATACATCTTCAACTTTCGGCAT